>JANJGN010000616.1:0-105000 GCA_026770705.1 Isurus oxyrinchus
ACAGTGCAGATTCCCTTAGCTCCTCCTTTTACTGGACAGGCCTTTGTCAATGACCCACTGGTTGGGGGAGGTGGTGGTGTAGTGCTAATGTTGCTGCTCTTGTAATTCAGGACTAATGCTCTGGTGACACAGGTTCAAATCAAGTGAAGCAATTTCTAATTGCCGTAAAATCCATCTCGTTCATCAAAGTCATTTAGGGAATGAAATATCCTCCGGCCCTTATTTGGTCTGGCCTACATGGGACTCCAGACTCAGAGCAATGTGAGTTAATCTTGAATACTTTCTGAAATTACACTAATGGGGAAATTATGAATGTGAATTAAATGCCTGGCTAATGGTACCCACATCACGTGAATGCAGAAATAAATGCTGTTCCAGGGCAAGTACAACACCCTTCAATGTGGAAAATTGCCCAGCTATGTTCTGTACAGAAATAAACAGGAGGAATATAAGTCAGAAATTGCCAGGTCATCAATAGTCAATCACGCGGCACATGTTTAGTTAGAAACTGTTCAATGACGCTTAGTTTGGTTTCAGCCAGGGCCACTCATTTGACGTCATTTCAGTCTTGGTTGAAACATGGACAAAAAACCTTGACTGCCAGAATGAGGAAAGGCTGACGACCCTTGACAGCAAGGCCACGTTTGACAGAATGTGGCATCAAGGAGCCCTAGCAAAGCAGGAGTCATTGAAGGTGGCTTGGTTTGGTGGTGTGATGGGCGGTATATCCACTGGTGGGTGTCATACCTAGCAGAACTAAAATGGTTTTGGTTGTTGGAGGTCAGTCATCTCTACACCAAGTCATAACTGCAGTTCTTCCTCAGTGAAGTGATCTCGCCCAACCATCTTCAACTTATTAATGAAAAGTCTTCCTTCCATCACATGGTCAGAAGTGCAAATGTTCGCTGTTGATTTCACAATGTTCAGCACAATTCACGTCTCCGTGGATACTGTAGCAGTCCATGTCGAAATGCAAAAAGAGCTGTACGATATCTAGGCTTGGGCTGAAAAGTGGCAAGTAACGTTCATTGCACACAAAAAACCGGCAATGAACATCACCCACAAAACTGAACTTAAAACTCGCTCATTGACTTTTAGTGGCATTGCTTGCACTGAATGGAACATTATCAATATCTTGGGTCCCATTGACTTGAAACTGAAATGGACGAGTGACATAAATACTTTGTCTGCAAGAGCAGGTCAGAGGCTGGAAATCCTGCAGTGAGTAACTCAATTCCTGACTCTCCAAAGTCTATCCACCGTCTACAAAGATAAGTCAGCAGTGTGATGGAATACTCCCCATTTGCCTGGATGAGTGCTGTTCCCACAACACTCAAGAAACTTGACAAAATGCAGGGCAAAGCAGACTAGTTGATTGGCACCCCACACAAAAGCATTCACTCCCTCCACTAGCGACGCATTGTAGCAACCGTTGTATCATTTCCAAGATAGAAACCAAGCATTCACTAATGCTTTTTCGACAGCACCTTCAAATCCAATACGAGTGCAATCGAGAAAGACAAGGAGAGCAGATAGTTGCGAACAGCACTACCTGGATGTTCTCCTCCAAATTACTAACTACCCTGACTTTAAAATACATCGCTGTTCCTCAATGTCGCTGGGTCAAAATCCTGGAACTCCCTTCCTAACTGCACTCTAGGTGCACCTACACCAGATGGAACTCAGCGGTTCAAGAAGGCAGCTCAGTACCACCTTTTCAATGGGAACTAGGTATGGACAATGAATACTTGCCCAGCCAGTGAAGCCCGCATCCTGTCAATGAATAACAGAAAATAATTTCACTAGGCAGCATTACCTGAAGGACAGACGTGTCCTCTGTTACAACCTGTCGATGGGTCAATCGTGAAACTACAGAAGTGATCACTCCAGAGATGCAGTCAAGAATGCAGAATGTTTAGTTTCTTAGATAAATGGAATAACATCGATAGAATATATTCAGAATTTACAGCCATACTTATGTTTTTTTTCATTCTGTCAAGAACATGAACTTATACAGCTTAGAAAATAGAAATTAAATCATGTCTAATTTTAGCATTGCACTCAACAGAGCTCTGCATGGCTAATTTTAGGTAGGTCCTCGGTATTTCTTTTCGCTTTTTCGAAATGTGCTTCAATTAAATTTCACCAATGATTTCCCAGGATGTACCTGTTACGGTTAAAGTATAAACAAATGACCCATTGAACGCGTAATTGGTTCAAAATGTGTTTCAGATACTTCAACATCTCAGGGAGGACTCTGCAACCCATAGCATCCAGGGAATGGCATATGATTGTACATTGCTGCATGCTCCATAAAATGGCATTGTGGAGGAGTCTGCCACTGGAGCTGGAGGAGGGCGAGCAAAGGATCTTTACCTCGAATGTGGATGATGAGGTAAATCAGAAAGCACATGAGGCGGATAATGATGTGGTGGGTAGTAAGGCAGAAAGGCCACGGGAGACTCCCTGGCGATAAGGGGCATGGTGTGACCAGTGATGGGCACAGGAGCCCATGAAGGACTTCATCATGACCAGAGAATGTTTAATACAGCATCGCTTCACATGATGGCTGCCATGGAAGAGGATGAACCAAGGCATGGAAGAGAAGGGTATAATTTCAAAACATCAAAGACAGGGCAATGTATCTATCATATCACACACGAGGTATTTTTTCTGGATACGACACACAAGCTGTTGGAGAGAAAATGGTAACCCCTGAACACATGTTGACTTCAACACCTTGTTTGAATATTTCGAATTGTTCATGTAAAGTATTTTTTTTATTACTCATGGGATATGAGTGTGTCACTTGCAAGGCCAGTAATCGTTGACAATCTGTAATCATCCTTCAATGGTTTCCCTTGCTGGGCCATCTCAGAAGGCTTTTAAGAGTCTACCACATTGCTGAAGTTCTAGAGTCAGTCCGGGGAAGGATGGCAAATTTCCTTCCCTAACTGACATTAGGAAGACAGATTGCTTTTTAATAAAAAGATCAATGATGGTTTCACGGCCACCATTACTGAAACCATACTTATATTGCACATTTAATAATAACATTTAAATTCCACCAGCTGCCATGGAGGAATTTGAACCCATGGCCAAGAACATCGAAGTGGATGCCTGGATTACTTGTCCAGTGACGATATCCCCAAGGCTTCACCAGATAGATGTTACATGTATTTCTGAAAATCCATAGGTTACCCAAACACAACTGTGAACAAAATCATTCTCTAACTGCCGCTGTTTCGAGCACTCATGTATATTCCTAATGTTGTATTCAACATTTTCCCACGGAGGAGGTGCAAACAGGCTGCTCACCTCTGTGCTATATGATTGTGAGAATCATGGTGGTCCGCCTCGTCGTTCAAGACACCGTTGGGTCTCTCCCTGTGATGGCACGACCTGCATCGCTGCAGGAACAGCTCACGCACTTGGACCCGGGTGTCAAATGTTGCTTCTATCTGAGGGATAAAGGAATCAGAAGGGGCTGAGATTCCCTCAAATTTCACCTGCCCCTCACCCACTTTTTACGATCTCACAGCCTTGGGGATGGTGCCCCGTTGGTTGTATTGAGTGGGCAGTTGGTTCACTACTGGGATTCCCTCGAGGTACTGATCTTCCACCAATGAGGTACTGCTGTTCAGGGCCCTGAGCTCAACCCCCACTACTGCACTGGAGCTGGTGCCACAGTAGAGGATATCTCACACCTGCTGCATTGACTCACCACGAGGTTGGCCAATCTCTCATGGTTTCTCGTCATGGGCTTCCCATACCAGAGTCAAGATCTAAGTCATGATCACCATGAGCTCCACAATCCAGAGCGAATGAGGCCTCAATGCTTCAGGCAACTTTGTCGATGGCATCATATCTGCTGCTCTGTTTAAAGTAATGATTCTCAAACTGAGACTCCAGAGGCTTTCTCTCACTGTCCCGAGGGGGGCCGCAGTTTCAGTCCTACCTGCTCCAGTGGGAACAATGAACACAAACCTCTGAATATGATATCTCCTCCTATGGCTGATGCTGTGCTCATCACCCTGTGGTCCCTACATTATGTTGGCAGTTGCACCCAGTGTCGCATGAATCTCTGGGCTGTTGCCTGTTAAATGAAATGGCGCTGATGGTGCTTTCTTGGGCAAGCCTACCTCCTCCTCGTGGACGGGAGGAATGGGGGAGTGTGCGGTGGGTCTGGAGCTCTGGGATTTGTGAGAGACACACAAGGCAGCCATGAGTTGAGGTCATGCAGATAATCCTCTTTCTAAGTGAATTTCTTCCACATCTCTCTCGGCATTTGGTTTATGCCAATCACTGTCTTTGTGCCTAAAGAAAATCATAACTTTTCACACATTACCAATCCGGCCAGAGTTTTCATTCCAAAACCCGGTTCCTTTAATCCCCCCACCCGCACTCCCCTACCCCCCTCTCCCAACCCCTGAGGGAACTTTGGCCCTTCATGGAACAGTATGTGCCTGTGTCATTCTACCCCTGTCAGGAGGATGTCCAGGCCGTGCTCCATGAATCAGAGTGCAGCTGCCTCCTGGGACTCTGAAGGGAGCTTGGAACATTCAGGGAACATGATCTCCTGCTTTGTTTCTACCTCTGACAGCTGGATATCCCGGGCATGCTCCGGGAAGCAGGTTGCCGCTTCACCCCGGAACTCCTGGCATCTCCATCGGTCTGCCATCCAGGTATAAGGGATAGTCTGTATTGGGTCAAGATGCGTGTTATTCATGCTGTTCCTATCATGAATCTCGTGGTATGTATTGTAGGTTAGAAGGGAGGTGCTTCATTTTGTGCCGTATGAGAAAATGTTGGTGGGACACATGCCAGGGGCCTCAGTATTGCCTCAGAAATGACAGGGTGGCAATTTATGTCTCATATCAGCAACCAGATAACTCATGAAAGTATTTTCTTAATATTTTTGTTTTTTATCGAAAATTAGGTTTATGGAGTTGGTGTATTTTCTGTCTGTGTGTGTGATTTTATTACATTTTGTAGTCAAGCAGACATGCAATTTGAAGTTATAAACAGATGTATGGTGAAGCCGTTTCTAAAACATGCTAAAGAGTAAACGTGTTTGAGGGCATAACACATAAGGGGTAAAGTAAATTTGCAGTGATATATAGTTGCTGTTGGGATTTAGTTTATCAAAGGGATCTCAGTCTGTATACAAATAGCCAAACAAGATAGCAAAGGTGCGTGTTTATTTGTCTCAAGGGTTATTGACAACACATAGTGGCAACTTGAAAATATATTCATTAGCGGCATTAGGAGCAAGTAAGGTTACAAAGAAACATGGACACAATGGAGTTAACAAAGTTGAATGCGAGGTCGATGTCGAAAGGGAAAAGGAGTTCTCTGTCAGGAAGAATACATTGTAGGACCGAACAGAAGTGTGAGAAGCCTCCAGCATTTGTACATAAACCTGCGGTCTACAGAAACGGAAGCTGGAAGGAGACATTTTGAATTCTACTGTCTGGGATATTAGGTTAACTTGTTGGACAGACTTAAGAGCTAAAATGTATTATTTTTACCCTTGCCTTAAATGGAAAGTAACTGGGAGCAAAGTTAATTAGCGATTTTATGAGTTATTCGAGTGACAATTTGTAGTTCTGCTTATGAGTTTCAATCCTCTCTTCTGTCAATAAATATTCAAAGAACAGGCAGTGTCTGTTATGGGTGACCAGGAAAAGATTGTTGCATCAGGGTACAGAGGTTAGAGCAGATTGATTGCATTGGAGCTGAATAGGGGACACAGACATGGCTAATGAGTAAACCAAGACAAATGTTATTTAAGGGGTCAGCTGACACAAAACAACACTGTTTCAGGAGTCAGCGAGATGAACAGTAATTATCTGCATTGCAAAATCAGAATCCTCAACCCAGAGAGGCAGAACCCAGAAGGCCAGGCTCATGTCTTGGGGACATGAGGTCAAATCCCACTACAACAGCTAGTGGAATTTAAATTAAATTAATAGAAACTGAAATTGGAATCTAGTCTCAGTATGTTATTTTATACTTTCATGGGATGTGGGTGTCGATGGGTAGGCCAGCATTTACGGCCCATCCCTAATTTTCCTCGTTCAAAAGGCATTAAAGATTCAACCAGAGATAAGGCAGGAGTAAAAGTCTTGAACTCGTGGCAAGCAAATTTTGCAGAAATGAGAAGGGACTTGGCTGAGGTGACTGGACAGCATGACTGGAGGATAAAACAGTGGGAAACCAGTGGAAAGCAGTAAAAAGCACGATCCTAATTGTATAAAAATACATGGCCCCTACAAAAATAAGAGTGGTGCTATCAAATCTAGAGCCCCCTGATTGTCCAGAGGAATACAAGGGAAGATCAAACAGAAAAAGAAAGGTTTGGCACAAAGAACTAAGCACTGCAGAAAGCCTAGACGAATATAGCAAGTGCAGGGATGAAGTAAAATTGAAAATAAGAAAATCAAAGGGAAGACATGAACAAAGATTAGCAAGTAAAGTTAAAGATAACCCAAATATAATATACCAATAAGTTAAAGATAAAACGTTATTTAAGGAGATATTGGGACCTTTCAGAAATTACATGGAAATTTGTGTGTAGATACAGAGGCTGTGGGAAACGTGTTGAATATTTTGTCTCCATCTTTACAAAGGTCAGGGAGGATTTAGATAAAGTAGTCCAGGAGGAACACTGCAAGATATTGGACTGGATAGTCATAAAGATGAGGAAGTACTCGAAGGGTTGAAATCCTTGAAATATGATAACCAACAAGGGCCAGATGGATTGTTTCCAAGGCTGTTGAAGAAATTCAGGGAGGAGACAGCATATGCTCTGAGGACGATTTTCCAATCTGCAAAATATACAGGGAAGTTACCGGAGGTGTATAGAATTACAAATGTAGTTCCATTGTTTGAAAATGTGTCAAAGGAATTTCCAAACAATTATAGGCCATTATTCTTAGATCAGTGGTGAGCAAATTAGTGGAATAAATTCTGAGGAATATTTGTCATTTGGAAGGGCATGGACTAGTCAGTAATGGTCAGCTTAGATTTGTTAAATGGAGGTGTTGTCTCACAAATTTGAGTGAATTATTTGAGGAAATGACAAGAAGGGTTGATGAAGGTCGTGCAGTGGATGTTGTGCACATGGATTTTAGAAGTCATTTGACAAGATCCCACATGGCAGATTGAGCAGGAAAATAAAAGCCCATGGGATTCAGGGTAATGTCTCAAACTGCTAAAAGGTTGGCTTTTGTAACAGGAAACAAAGGGTCGATGGATGCCCCAGTGAAGTGAAAGTTGTCTCAAGTGGTGTTCCTACAGGGCTCGGTGTTTGGACTGTTGCTGCTTGTGTGATATATTACCGATTTGGACGGGATTGTGGGAGGTACGATTGTGAAAATTGCAGTTTACACAAAGATTGGCGGAGTAATGCATGGTGTCAAGGATAGCCATAATAACAAAAAATATATAGGTTGGGGATGGAGTGGGCGGTAACGTGGCAGATGTATTTAAACAAAGAGAATTGTGAGGTCATACATTTAGAGAGGGCAAACAGTTACAGAGATTACATAATAAATGGGGTATACAAAGCGAGGTAGATGAAGTGACCGATCTTGGCGTATGAGTACACAGGTCCCTGTAAGCAGCAGTTCAAGTAAACGGGGTTGTAAAGAAGGTTTATGGAATGTGAAAGGAACAATTTAATGTTGGAATTGTATAAAACACTGGTGAGGCCACAACTGGTGTATTGTGTGCAGTTCTGGTCACCACATTACTGGAAGGACGTAATTGCTCTGGAGAGATTGCGGAGGAGGTTTACAAGAATGTTGCCAGGGTTAGAAAAGTGTAGCTATGAGGAGAGGTTGGATCGGTTGGATTATTTTCCTTAGAACAAAGAAGTCTGAGAAATGACTTTATTGAGGTGTGCACAATTATGAGGGGATTAGATAAAGTGGACGGGATAAAATTGTTTCCATTGTTGGAGAATTCTAGAAGCAGGCGACATAGATACAAGAGAAGTGGCAGAAGGTGCAGAGGGGACATGAAGAAGAACGTTTTTACGCAGACGATAGTGGGTGTCTGGAATTCGCTGCCCAAGTTGTTGGTCGAGGTGGAAACTCTAAACTTAAAAAAAAAATGATATGGATCTGTGCCTTAAGTAATGTAAGCTGCAGGGTTATGGGCCGGGTGCAGGAAGGTGGCATTAGAAAGGGCACCTGCGTGTCCTCGGGCTGGCATGGACAATATGGGCCGAATGGCCTCCTTCTGTGCTGTAGCTTTTCTATGGTTCTATGGTTCTATTGCTGTGGCCCTGGAGTTAAATGTAGACCAGACTGTGTAAGGACAGCAGATTCCATTCCCTTAACGATATTAGTGAACCAAATGGATTTTTATAATTACTGACAATTTATTCATAGCCATCTTTAGGCTTCTGATTCCAGATTCTTACTGAATTAAAATTCCACTATCTGCCATGGTGCCAATCGACGTCCGGTCCCCAAAGCTTTAACCTGGGTCTCTGCATTTATCTAAACACCCTACTGGTTAACGAATTTCCTTGAGGGAAGGAAAGCTGCAGTCCTTACATGCTCAGGCCTACACATGACTACAGACCAAAGCAATATGTTTGATCCAAGCTGCACACTGAAATGGCCGAGCCAACGACGCAGTTGAAGGGGGGAAATTGACAGGCAAAAAACAATGGATTTTCCAGCGATACACCAATGTCGTTAAACAAATTCAACCACAATGGCATCGGAGATCCCAGGGCTCCAACCTTGAGCTCACACACAAAAGGGAATCGGAAATAACACCCATAACCCTCGAAGTCTCTCCAAGATGGAAACGTGTCAGGAATTTGATGAGGAGGAGGGCAGAGGTTCATGATGTTGGAAATTGGCCAGGGTCATGTTTTTCGAATCCCAAAAGAGAAGCCTACTCCACAGCCAGGTCTCACTGTCCCTGCGCCTGAGTTAAAAATGGCCTTTTTAGGTCATATTCCTTTTCATCCACCTTCCTACCAAACTCTATCGCTTCACACTTTCTGTGTTAAACTGCATCTTTCAGGTTTCTGTCCAGTTACCGAGGGACATCATGCACTCCTGCGGTCTCTTACTGCCCTTCACGATGTTTTTTAAAATTGCTGATCTTCCTACATTTGAAACTTTTATAATTCCCTATGTGTGCACAATCCCATGACATTAACATACGTCACCAGAGTAGAGGACCAACATTGGCCCTGGAAATCCCCTGGACACTTCATTGTAATATGAAAGGCATCCATTCTCCACTGCTCTCTGCTTTATGTCAGGAAGACAATATCCAAGCCAGCCTGCCATCCTGCTTTAATGGCATGTGTTTCAATTTTGGACCATCTCCGTGATGTGGCAATTTATCAAAAACCTTTTGAAGAGGTAGAAAATTGGGAACGGCAGGGCAGGAGAGAAACTAGAATCATCAACTAGAACAAAATCTACTGATTGCGTTTGGCCCATGGAAATTTTCCTCCCACTGATGTTAGGCTAACCAGTCTGCAATTAGCTTTATAACCTCTCCCCAATTTTTGAAATAGTAGGGTTAAATTTGCCATGTTCCAAGCAGCTGGGGCTCTTCCAGACTCAACAAAGTTTTGGAAGAGGTCAACCAGCCCATTCACTATTTCTATGGCTTACTCATTTAGTGCAATTGGATGTCGATTATCAGGTTCTCAGAATTTATCAGCTTTCAGTCCCTTTGATTTCTCTGGCAGAATTGTTTTAGTAATACTATTTTCGGTCATTTCTTCCTCCTCACTGGATTCTTTGTTCCCCAGTATCCTGGGAACTTATCTGTGCCCTCCTCCGTGAAGACAGAACTAAAGTAGACATGTAATTGTTCTGTCATTTTGTTGTTCTCTATTAAACATTCTACTGCTTTAGATTGCAAATCGCATACATTTGCCTTCAAGAAACTTTATTTCATGTTACGTACTTTTCAAGGTTTTGCGATCCTTTTTATCTTCCTTGCAAATTTAATCTCATGACGTATTTTCCCCCTCTTCATCAATCCCTTGGTTTTCCCTTGCTGCATTCTAAACTATTCCCAATACTTACGCTTGCTACTTTTCTACCAACTTTATATGAGTCCACTTTGGATCTAATGCCATATTTATTTATTTATTTGACATGGTAAGTGCATTGTTCCTGTACCATTTTTGCGCAAGAAAGGAATGCATAACTTTTGCAATGCATACAGTCTTTCCTTAAATACAAACGATTGTCTATCCACCGCCATGGCTTTTAATGAAGCTCACTAATCTGCCTCTAGCCAACTCACTACTCAGTGGACTAGACGGCTGAGGCATGTAAGGCCCCGGCCTGCTTTCGGGTCGTGCTCTGAGGCAGTGCCAAGCTCCACGACCTGTGTATCTAGAGCTGCATTGGTTACAGGAAGAGAAGGTTCGGATGGGCCATATAATCCCGGGGTCACCTGGGTGGATGGCCCCATGATGTGAACTGCCTGATCCTCCGCTCCAGGGCTGCGTGAGGGGCCTTGGCTGACTCATGGATGAAAAGTGGAAGCTGGACTCAAATAGAGCTGCAGTGCAGCCCTCTCACTTTTAAACTGCTTGGCGCCAACTTGGGAGCCAACGATGGATTTCAGCCTGTGCAGCAGTGCAGCAATTTTTGTGAGTGTGTGAGTTTCTGATCTGCATGTGAGTGAGCGTGTTTGTTTGTGAGTATTTGAATGTACAACGGTTTGTGCACATGTGTGCCTTTCCGTGTATGTATTTGCCTTTGATTGTGTGTTTTTGACTGTCTGGATGTGTGTGTGTTTGTGGGTATTTTTCAATTTCATTTTTACGATCTGTGGATTTCTCTGGCATTTCTGCTTTTAATTCCCATCCCTATTTGACCTTGTGAATAACGCCTATCATGTGTGTGTGCGTGCGTGTGTGTATTATTGCGTGTGAGTATTTGTATCTGAGCATATTTGTACACATGTGTGCCTTCCTGTGTGCTTGCTTGCATTTTAGGGTGTGTGTTCGACTCTGTGTTTGTTTGTATGAGTGTTTGCATGGGATAGTGCGTGTGTTTGTGTCAGTCTGTGTGTGAGACACTGATTGTGTTCATGTCTGTCCGTCCTTGTATATGTTTGTGTGTGTCTGTGTGTCATTGTGTGTGTGTGTGTCAGAGTGTGGCTGTGGGATTGTGTGTGTGTGTAATTGTGATCAATTTTGAAATTCATTTCTATGGTTTGATGGCTTCGCCAGCTAGGTCAGCTTTTAATTACCATCCCTAAATGGCCTTGTGAATGACAGCTATCGCGTCTGTATGTCTGTGTGTGTGTGTTGAGAGAGAAAGAGTCTGAATGAGCGCATACTCTAATGTCTGTTATTGTGAGTTTATATCTGTGTGTCTGTTTATGCACATGTGTGCATTTCTCTGTGTGTGGTTTCATGTGAGAGTGTGTGCTTGTGTGTGTTCCTGACTGTGTGTGTGCATGTGTGTGTGTGTGTGTGTGTGAGTGTGTGTATGTGTGTGTGTGTGTGTGTGTGTGTGTGTGTGTGTGTGTGTGTGTGTGTGTGTGTGCATTTTTGTAATACTTGTTTACGATTTGTGGGTTACCCTGGAAGGCCAGCTTCTTAATTTCCATCCCTAATTCATTTTCTCAGGTAAGTTTATATTCCGTGTGTGTGTCTTAGCAAGTGTATTTGTCTGTGAATGTGTGTGTGTGCACGTTTCTTGTGTGTGAGTCTGAATGTGCATATCATCTAAAGTCTGCTATTGTGAGTTTATATTTGTGTGTGTTGTGTGTTTGTGTGTGTGTGAGAGTATTTGAATATGTGTAAGCTTGTGTCCATCTGTGAATTCCTGTGTGTATGCTTACATGCGAGAGTGTGTTTGAATGTGTGTGTGCGAGTGTGTGTGTGTGTCTGTATGTTAGTGTGTGTGTGTGATTGTTTATGTGTGTGACTGTGTGTGTGTTTGTGCGTGTGTGTGTGTGTGTGAGTGTGTGTGTGTGAAAGTGTGTGTGTGTGTGTGTATGTGTGTGTGCATGTGTGTTTGTGCGAGTGTGTGTGTGTGTGTGTGTGTGTGTGTGTGTGTGTGTGTGCGTGTGTGTATGTGTGTGAGTGTGTGTGTGTGTGTGTGAGTGTGTATGTGGGTGAGTGTGTGTGTGTGTGTGTGTGTGTGTGTGTGTGTGTGTGTGTGTGTCTGTGTGTGAGAATGTGTCAAACAAAAAAAACAGAAAATAGGAGCAGGAGTAGGCGATTCAGCCCATCAGGCCTGCTCCACCATTAATTCTGAACAGGGCAGATTATGGAACACAATAGCCTGTTCCCACTTTCTCCCTATACCCATTGATGCCTTTCACCCCATCAGCTATATCTAACTCCTTCTCGGAAACATTCAAAAATTTGGCCTCAACTACTTTCTCTGGTTCCGAATTCCACAGGCTCCCCCACTTTCTGGGTGAAGCAATTTCTCTAGATCTCAGTCCTAAACAGTCTATTCCGTATCTTCAGGCTGTGACAACTGGTCATGGAATCCCTCACCATTGGGAACATCTTTCCCGCAGCTACCCTGCGCAATCATTTTAGAATTTTAGACTTTTCATTGCGATCCACTCTCATTCTTCTGAGCCGCAGTGAATTAAATCATAACCGACTCAATTTCTCCTCATAGGTCAGCCTTGCCATTCCAGGAGTCAGTCTGGTAAACCTTCGCTGCACTCCCTCTATAGCAAGAACATTGTTCCTCAGATAAAGAGGCCAAAACTGCATACAATATTCCAGGTGAGGTCACCAAGGCCCTGTATAATTGCAGCAAGACTTCCCTGCTCCTGTACTCGAATCCTCTCACTATGAAGGCCAACATACCTTCTTTAACGCCTGCTGCACCTGGATAATTACCTTCCGTGACTGGTGTACGAGGACACCCAGGTCTCATTGCACATTCCCTTCTCTCAATTTATAGCCATTCAGATAATAAGTTGACTTCCTGATTTTGCTAACAAAGTGGAATACCTCACATTTATCCACATTATACTGCATCTGCCATTCATTTGCCCACACACCCAGCTTGTCAACATCACACTGAAGCATCTCTGCATCCTCCTCAAATCTCACCCCCACCTCCCCCCAACAGTAAGCTTTGTGTAATCTGCAAATTTGGAGATAATACATCTTGTTCCCTCATCCAACTAATTAACATATATTGCGATTAGCTCGGGTCCCTGCACCGATCCTATGGTCCCCGACTACCCACTGCCTGCCATTCAGAATAAGAACCGTTTTTTCCTCTTCTTTTTTCTTGTCAACCAGTTTCCAATCCATCCAAATGCACTATCCACAATCCCATGCGCTATATTTTTACACGCTAATCGCTTATGTGCGAAGTTGTCGAAACCCTTCTGAAAGTCCAAGTAATCCACATCCACTGGCTCCCCCTCAACTCCAATAGTTACATCCTCGAAAAATTCCAGTAGATTTGTGAAGCATGATTTCCCTTTCATAACGCATGTTGATCCTGTCCGATTCTGCCACTTTTTTTCCGCGTGCTCAGCTATTAAATCTTTAAGAATGGACTCTAGAATTTTCCCCACTACCGACATCAGGCAGAGTGGCCTTTAATACCCTCTTTTCTCTCTATCTCAATGTTTCACTCATGGAGTGAACTACCGTGCAATCTGTAGGAACTGGTCCAGAGTCTATAGAATCTCGGAAGACGACCACCAAGGTATACACTATTTCTAGGGCATTTTCCTTAAGTTAACAGGGCTGAAGATTATCATGCCCTACGGGTTTATTATCTTTCAATCCCATCATGTTCCCTAACAACTTTCCCCCACTAATATTGATTTATATCAGCTCCTTCCACTCACTAAAGCCTGTGATCTCCAACATTTCTGGAATGTTGTTTGTGTGCTCCTTTGTGAAGGCAGAAACAAAGTATGTGTTTAGTTGGTCAGCCATGTTTTTTAGTCCACGTTATACCTTTCCCTGTTTCTGACTGAAAGCGACCTACATTTGTCTTCACCAAGCTTTTTCTCTTCACACAATTATAGAAAGTGTTACAGTCAATTTTTACGTTCTCCACAAGCTTACTATCGTTATCTATTTTGCTCTTTATTGAATAAATTGGTTCTCCTTCGCCAACCTTTCCTATTTTACTACTGCACCAGACAGGAATAAACAATTGTTGCAGTTGACCCATATGCTCTTTGAATATTTGGCATTGCCAATCCACCACCGTCTCTTTAAATAATGTTTCCCAATCGATCATAGCCAACAAGCACCTCATACCTCATAAATTCCATTAGTAAGATTCAGAGCCCGAGCCTCAGAATCAACTAGGTAACTCTCCATCTTGATGACGAATACTATATTATGATGGTAGATCATTGCCAAGCGTCCTCGCACAGCTAGGTTATCAATTATCCATTTCTTATACACAATACCCAGCCTAGTGTGGACTGTTCTCTAATTGGTTCCTCAACGTATTGGTCCAAAAAACCATCCCATCTACAGTCCAGGAATTCCTCCTCTCCAGAGTTGTTACTAATTCCATTTGCCCTTTCTATATGCAGATTAAAGTCACCCATAATTTCAAATGTTCCTTTAGTGCATGCGTCTCTATTTTCCTGCGTAACGTCATTGCTAAAATCACCGCTGCAGTTTGCCGATCTATGTACAACCCCCGCCAACGTTTTTTGCTCCGTGATGTTTCTCAGCTGTACCCAGAAAGACTACACATCGTCAGAGCTAATGTCTTTCCTCACTATTGTGTCAATTTCCTCTAATCTGCAATGCAATTGCACCGTCTTTACCTTTTTGTTTGTCCATCCTAAACACTGAATATCTTTGATGTTCAATCCCGATCCTTGGTCACCCTGCAGCCATGTCTCCGGAATCGAGACTGCATCATACCTGTTTACATTTATTTGCGCGGGTATTTTGTCAGCCTTATTTGGAATGCTCCTCGCGTTAATGCACAAATATTTCAGTGTTGTCGTTTTATCATTACTTGTCCCGTTCCCACTATTTTTCACTTAGGTCCTGTTGTTTACTTGCCCCGATGTCTCTGCCTATCAGTTATCTTATTCCCTTTCCATTTTGTTTTTCTTATCCTTGCTTCCCCCAAATCTGCCTCCTTTCCATCCGCATGTCATTTTAATTTAAAACTTCCCCAATGACTCTTTCACCTGTCCATATAAAAGCCGTCCAGTTTGAACAGGTCCCACCAGCACAAGAACCAGTCCCAATGTCCCAGGAATCTGACGCCATCCCCTCACACCATCTCTTTAGCCACGTATTGATCCGATATGTCCTGCTATTTCTACTCTGAAGAGCCGATGGCACTGGTAGTAATCACGAGATCAATGCCTTTCATGTCCTGCTTTTCAACTTGCTTCCTAACTTCATATATTCGACTTTTAGGACCTCATCCTTTTTTTCCTATGTCGTTTGTACCAATGTGTACCCCAACGACTGGCTGCTCACCCTGACTCTTCAGTGCATCCTGTACCGCTCTGAAACATCCTTGACCCTTACAATTGAATCCGCTAAAACTTCTACAATCCCACACTTTGTACCCATCCACTGTGCAGCAGAGCTAACTGTGGTGCAACGAATTTGGCTGTTGCATCTTTCCCCTGAGAGGCCATTCCCCTCAACTGTATCCAAAGCGGCACAACTGTTTTGCAGGGGAATAGCAACAGTAGATCCCTGCACTGCCTACCTGGTCCTCTTGGTCTGTCTGATGGTCACCCATCCCCTTCGTGCCTGTGGACTCTTAGCCTGCCGTGTGACCAACTCTCTATAATCTCTGCTGGTGGATGCCCCACAGTGTCTCCAGCCGCCGATCCAGTTCTGAAACCTGGGCCTCCAGGAGCTGCAGCTGGAGACCCCTCCTGTGCACCTGATGGCCCCGGGGACTGGAAATGTTCCTGGTTTGCCACATAGAACAGGAGAGGCATACCACCACCTTGAGCTCTCCTACAATCATTTACCCCTTAAAATTTAATTGAACCTTTTGGAAGATACTTAATATCAAGTAATATCAATTACTCTTGGGCCCTTTTTCCGTCATCCACACAATTTAGCCCTTACAAACGATGGGCCACAAAATAAGCCCTTAAATAGCAAAGCGGTAAAAGTAGTAAATACTTACCCGACCGGACACACAGTGCTCAAGAGTTACCTTGTTCGGTCCTCAGCGAACTCCCTCAATCACCAAACTCCAAATTGAGCAATCTACTGCAGCCCAAAGCAGCTCTCCAATGCTGACAATGTAAGCACTATAAGGTGACCTATTTAGATACTCTCTGAATCTAATCTCTGAAAACCTGTTTAAATCAGTTATCCAGTTAATTAGTTGTAGCTGCAAGCAGAGGATGTATAAACCTTGCTTTTTTATGCTGGCATAAACTCACCTTCTTCCTACCCGAACAGCTGTTTTTAGTGAATTACTAAATAAAAGAAAGGTTAGAATTTTGACAGAAATTAAAACTTAAATTTCCATGGTCAACAAAGTTCAACTTAAGTGCCCGACTGCAGCCCCAAGCAGCACTTCAGTGCAGACTAATATTGCGAGGGATTATGTGTTTGTACGTGTGTGTGTATATGTATGACATTTTGCTTGATTCTTTCTATGTTTGACTGTTTATGAGTGCGTGAGTGTTTGAATGTTAGTGTGTCTCTTTGTGGATGACTGAGTACTTGAGATTTATTCAGTGCGAATGGGTGTTTGTGTTTGTTTGTGCGTGTGTGCGTGCGATTGTGTGCACGTGTGTTTGTGTATGTTTCTGTATGTGTGTGCACACGTGTGCGTGTTTGAGGACGTGTTGCTGTGTGTGTGCGTGTATGTGTGTCTGTATGTGTGCGTGTTTCTGTGTATGTATATGTTTGTGTTTGTGTATTTGGATGAATGGATGCGTGTGTCTGTTTCTGTGTATTTTTAATCACAGTATATGCACTTCGCTGGCTGGGCCAACATTATTTTCTCATTCCTAGTTGCCTTTGAGTTGGTGTTGGCGAACCACATTCTTGAAGCTGTGCATTCTATTTGGTGTAGGTACGCCGCATTGCACTATTAGAAAGCTAGTTCCATGATGTTCATGCAGCGACAGGGAAGGAACGGTGATATAGTTTTAACCAGAATAGTGAGTGCATTGGAGGGGAACTTCCATATGGTGATGTTCCAAGAGATATGCACCATTTCTGTGTGTGCGTGTCTGAGAGTGAGAGTGATTTTGTTTGATTGTGTATGTGAGTGTGTGTGTGCATGTGTGTATAAGCGTAAAACTGCGTGAGATTGTGTGAGACTGCAAGGGATTGGTTCTCTATGTATATATGAGTGATTGGGTGTGTTCAATTGTGTCCGTGTGAGAGAGTGTATTTGTGTGTATGATTATTTATGTCTGTGCACCTGTGTATGCTGCATGAGTGTGTGTGTTTGTGTGCGTATGCATGTGTGTGTGTGCATGTTGTCCCCGTGTCTGTTTTTCTACCCATGTTTTTGTGTGCGTTTGTGTGTTTGCTTGCGTGTATGCTAGGGTTTGTGTGTTTATGTGTATGTCTGTATTTCTCTTCGTGTTTATGTGTATGCTTCTTTTTCTGAGTGTGTCTGTGTGTTTCTGTGTATATGTCTGTACGTTTGTCTGTATGTGTGTCCGTGATTTTCCCTCAGTTTGTATGCCCCTGTGTGTGTGTTATTTTGTGCTTGTGCTCGAGGTTTCCGATGTTCATGTTTTATTGTGTGTGTTTGTGTTCGTGTATTTATGTGTTTCTTTTTGGATTAGTGTGTGCATGTATTTGTATGCCCTGTTTTTCTGTGGGTGTGCGTGTGTGTGCCTGTGGATATGTGTGACTGTATATCCTTTTGCATGTGTGTGTGACTGTTCCTAAAAATTGCAGCATTGTATTGGTTAAACACACCTTGTCATAAATACAACTTGTTGCAGTCCGCAATAAAGTGGGAAAAAACATGGGTATTTTCCTGATTCCTCTCCTGTCCTTAATACACCCTTCACCTCTGTCTCCTCCCAGTTACCCTTGGGTCCCCTTTGCTTATGACTCCTCCCATCACCCCTGGGTCCTCTGGTTATCCCCTCACTCGCAGTTCACCTTTGTGTCCCGAACTTACGTCTGGCTTCACCGTCGCTGATGCCTCCCGCTTTACTTCGGTTTTGGTTTTGTTATTTTATCTCCGCTTGCTTCAAGTGTATCAAATAACTTAACATGGGTTCTTTCAAATCAATTTGATTCAATGCAACACAGGATAAGGTTCAAACCTTTGAAAGCATAAATAACTCTTCAATTAAGCTGTCAGCTACTTCCCCAGCCTGATGTATAATTTCATTGTTCTTTTTCCCCATTCCTTACAGTGAACACAATCGCAATTGTGATCCTGAAGTTTAAAAACTGTGGCCTGGCCAAATGTGTCACTTGTTACCTTGTGGCCATGGCACTGGCGGATCTGCTGGTCGTTATATTAGATGTGATATGGAGACAGATTCCGATAGTTTTTAAGGATACTTTTGATTTCCTGCGCTTCATCCGTGTGTGCAATATCCACGCCATCCTGCTTTATGCAGCCACTGACTGTTCTGTCTGGTTCACCGTCACATTCACCTTTGATCGATTTGTGGCCATTTGTTGCCCGAAGCTGAAAAGCAAATTCTGCAGCAAGAAAACGGCGGCTGTGGTTCTGGGAACAGTGACTGTGCTGAGCTGTTTAAAGAATGTTTTCTGGTATTTTATGCTAAGAGATCGGTATTGGCTGAGGAACCACCCCTGGTTTTGTTGGGTCACAGCCGAGGTTCGGTTTTCTCTGTTCTGGACAATAATCGAGTTCCTCCACCACATTCTAACCCCGTGTGTCCCATTTGTCCTGATTCTGCTGCTCAATGTTCTCATCGTCAGACACATTTTACTGAGCAGCAGAGCCCGCAGGAGACTCCGGACTCCCAGCAGTGGGGAGAGTCCCAGAGACCCAGAGATGGAGAGTCGAAGGAAATCCATCATTTTACTGTTTGTAATCTCGGCAAATTTCATCCTGTTATGGTCAACATTAATGGTTTATTCTTTATGGAGGCGAATGAGTGATTTGGTGTGGATGTCGGTATGGTTAGATAGGTTTGTTCAGGAATTGGGCTTCATGCTGCAGCTCCTGAGCTGCTGCACCAACACTGTGATTTATGCTGTGACGCAGACTCCATTCAGACAGCAGTTGAAGAATTTGCTGAAATATCCCTTTACTCTAATTCTTCAATTCTTTCAATGATGAAAATAACTCATTCACCGAAAACTTCCACTGTCCATGCAGCCTGTCTACCACAGACACGAGTGATTGATTGGAATCTCCGCTTTCCCATTGGCCAGGATGCCTGTCCAACATGGATAACTCTCACTTATTGTGTGAAAGAAAAACACCTCTGAACATTTCTACGTCACATACCCCCCTCCCACGACCACCCGCAGCCCACACTCCCTCAAGCCCCCTCCCTGCCATTGGCCAGGCTCCTCCATCAGCATGGGTACCTCTCACGTATTGGGCAAAGCAACCCACCTCCATGCTGAATACATGCCCTCCTACTGGCATAGCTGTCAATCAGTCATTGAACCGGCTCCCTGACTGGACAACAACAATCCCATTGGCAGGGGTGTCTGTTCATCATGGCTTTCCTTACTGATTGGACAGGGAAAAGGAAAAACACTTTCTAACATGACGGTTCTCATGCCCACATGTCCGTTGTTGTCCTGCTAAAGTGCTAGTTTGAAGCCCAGTGCAACTGGAGGAAGAACGCCTCATCTTCCAAATAGGCATTTCAAAGCTTCCGGCTTTAAAATTGAGTTCAACAGCTTAAGAGCATGAACTGGCTCCTATACATTCACTCCCCGTTTTAAATCCCATTTTTTAGCATGTGTTTTTATTTTTACATCCATTTATTTTCATTTTTACTTTCATTCATTCATTAATTGTTTTCACCCCTTTTATTCCCTTTACCTGTCCCTTTTGCCATCCTTTCGCCCCAACCACCGCCCACTCTCCCCAAATCAGGAACATAACTGCCACTTGCCAGTTGCTCAATGTTGTTCTTTCACAGAGAGCTTACCCTTGTTATGTTAATCACACATTCTGCTTTATGCCATTATGGGCATCTTATTTAGCCCTTACCAATACATTTAACATCCCATTTATCTTTTGTACACAACCTCTTTGTCAATATTTCCTTTGTCTCAACATATTGTTAACCTTCAATCCAGCTTCACCTGCTCCGCCCCCTTAGACAGTATAAATTCCATGACATTTCTACTTCTGTTTAGCTCCGAAGGAGAGTCATATGGACACGAAAAGTTATGTTACTTTCTCCATATACGCTGTCAGGCCTGCTGATCTTTTCCAGATTTGCCTCTCTTAATCTATAACACTTCATTTGTCTGTGCTGCCTGTCCATCATGGTCATTCGTCCCTGGTTGAATGGAAGAACATACCTTAAAAATACCTACCCTCTTTGTGGCCTACCTGTCAACAATCGCTATCGTTCACCACTGAGACAGGAATCATTCTGTTGGAAACAGGGAAGACAATGCTCACAGAAGACGGGGTGTGGGGGTGGGGGGGGGGACGTTCAGACGAAGTGATGTCATCAAAAGAGGTGAGGTAATAAAAAGTTTTAAGAAAGTGGGATCACCATTGGGGTATAAAGGAGCATTGGAAAGACAGAGAAGAAAGAGAGATATAGTGAAAGTGAGAGAGATAGTGAAAGTGAGACAGATAGAGTGAGGGAGAGAGAGAGACCCACAGACAGAGACAGAGTACGAGAATAATAAAGAAAAAGAGAAAGATTGAGAAACAGAGGGAGAGACAGAGAGAGAGAGGGGCAGAGTTTGAGGAAAAAGCGGAGAGACACAGAAAGGGTAGGGGATAGAGAGTATGGGAGAGAGTGAGAGGGAGTAACAGATTGAGAGATGCGGAGCAAGTGTTACACATTGCTAATACACATCAGCTGGTAAAGGCTGAGTTGTTTATATTCCACTGGGAAACTTGAACAACGATTATAAGCAATATTTTCAATTCGTATGTTGTGATGCAGTTCTGAATTCAGAAATAACACCAACAAGCCTCCGGACTTTTTAGGTTTCAAACTAAGTTACAGAAGTACTAATTTAACAACAAGTATAACACGTGCACATGCCTAAAAGTTTCTACCACAGCAACTTTTAAATACAACCCAAATGTATCGCTTCAAGGTAAATCTTCACCAAGGCAAAAATATTCATTAGGCATTAAAGAAGCACCAGGCAAAACAGATTTGACATTGCAAATTCAAAATGAGATTCCATTCAATTTGTTTCCTTCGCAAGCTCAGGCCTAGGCATACAGCGCGGTTAGATCTTAAATGCCTATAACACACAACACACTCCCAACTCATCTCGGTTTTAATTTAGATTTCCCTTTGGATGTGAATTTTCGATTGCATTGAAGGTTTTCAATGTTACTTCTCCTAACAATAATCCTTCCATTAAACCAATGTAATTAGTGCTTAAGCACATTTCTTGGTGTCGCCTAACGACTTGCAGGATTTTAGGCATTATTAAGTCTGGTTCATCCAAAAAATGCAGCAGTACTATTTGCCATCGATCTTTATGTTTATCTAATTAACGTCACAAATTACTACACATGAAAGCATCCAGACAGGTTGAATTTAATCCAATTTAGTCAAAACAGATGCACACAGGCACACACTTTAACGTCGATCATGGTACAATTCCAATTTTAAAATAATTTCCAATACCTTTATACACACAATATCCATTCATAACATCCCCCTCCGTAGTCCTTGCTATCAACATAAATCATTCCAGTTAAGTGTCCATGTTTTATAATTTCCTATTGTCCTTTTGAAGCTTCAAACTCATGATAACGGATCTTTGAGCAGATTTTCTCTACCGGCAAAATGGGCAATCTTAATGTAATTGGGCATAATAATAGGCTTCACCTGAAAAGACTTGCAATCTTGTTTCAAATTTTGGCCAAAATATTCAAAGGTTTGTGGCTTATGAAAAGAATTGTTTCTGATGAATTGTTTGCATCATAAATTTCAAAACGCTGCAATGTGAACACCATACCGAATGTCTCTTTTCCATCGTTGAATATCTTCTGATTTGTATTTTCAGCGTCTGTTAAAAAAAACCCTATCAGTTTTTTTTCAATTCAAGGCTCATCTTCTCATAACAGTAACGCCCCAATGCCTATACCGCTTGGGTCGACGGTTGCCTTAAATTACTTAGCATAATAGGGCACTACCAAACCTGTGTAGTTGTTAATGCAGTATACAAACTGTCAAATGCCTTCTTTCACTGGAATGACCATAATAACTTCATGTTCTGAAGGGATACGACAGTTATGAAGAGTGGTTTGATGGACTTGTGTTGTTTTCGTTGGAGCAGAGATGACTGGGGGCCGACCGGATCGAGGTGTACAAGATTATGAGGGACATGGATAGGGGACAGCTGTTCCTCTTATGTGAAGGGCCAGTCGCGAGGTGACATAAGTTCAAGTTGAGGGGCGGGAGATTTAGGGGAGTTGTGAGGTAAAAACCCTTTACCCAGAAGGTGGTGATGGTCTGGAAGGGTGATGGATGAGGCTTGCCTCACATCCTTTAAAAAGCACCTGGATGAGCACTTGGCAACATTCAAGGCTATGGGCCAAGTGCTGGTAAATGAGATTAGCTAGATAGGTCAGGTGTTTCTCACGGTTCGGTACAGACTCGATGGGCTCAAGGGCCACTGCTGTACTCTGAGATTCTGTGATTCTGTGATTCTTTGAAAAAACAAATTGCTGGGACTTAGGCTTGTTAAATTTTTGTAATTATTTCAACGCATTTTAATTGGAAATAGCAAGTGATTATTGGCCTGAATGATTCATCATTTAGGCTCAAGATAAAAGTATGTATGAATTTTCATTATTCAACTGAACAACAGTTATATGTTAACTCTGTTTACTTTATTAAGCAATACGTTCATATTCGTTGTGTCTATTGGCAAATCCGTCAAATTATGTGTAATTTCATTGTATTGAAGAGTGATTTAATATTTCCTGGGAGCAACGAACTAGACACAAATTAACAGTTACTGATATTATTGGACTCTGATAATTTGATTATCATAAACCACTTATTTCCAGAGACAATTGACCCAACCTCGTTAAGGAAGACGTTGAGTATTGTCGCTAAAAGAACATTGTCCAAGCTTTCCATCTTGCACTCATCAGGACACTTGCCAGAATGCTAGGGGAACACAATAATTTCGATTTCATGCGAAGAGATTGCTGATTGGTTTGCAAATAGTGTTATCATGGCGAATGCATCACTGATGGTAACTGACAGTTAACTGCCAGGCATTGTCTGGAATTTAGAAGAGGCTGCTTGACCCTGATTGGCCAAGGTATAGCCATGACGACAGAGTAAGCGAATGGCTGTGACAAATTTTATTTTGCGGAAACAGGCAGCGCATTTTCATCTTCTTCCCATCTGCAAAGGAAAGGGTTCTGTGTATTCATATACACAGCTTGCAATGCACGTACCTGCACCACATCGCGAGCCTAACTGGCAATATCAATTTGATTTTTCAGAGTAATCATTGGCACATTTAAGGTTATTTGCAAAATGTTGTTGAATCGCAGAACCATATCTGATGTTTGACACTTTGTCTTGAGCTTCACAAGATGGGCTGATTAGGTATGATCTGTATCGTCCCCATTGCAAATGGCAGCCGGGACATGCTGTTTGATGCGATCTGCCAGTCTTTGGGACCTACTGCCTACATAGCTCGCATCGCACAGTTACTGAAATTGATGTACCACCTTATTCGTTTGTGTGATTGGTGGAATGTGTTTGTTGGCTTGTTAGCAGCTTCCTGTTATTTGCAGACAGGAATAACATGGACGTGCACTGCGTCTGTTTGAAATAAAAAAAAGCAAACGACATTCTTTGAATCACAGGGTTATGCTGCCCTGCTTAAACTTCCAACAACTTTTGGCTGTTAACCAACAGGCACTATCAGTGGTGCATTCGCCCTGCAAAGATACTTGACAAATAAAAAGCACTCTCTTCGTATACAGTGTAGATTGTAGTTTCCCTCATTTTATTGGTATTCTTGCGTGTGTCCGGATGAATACCAGACGAAAGGCTTGTCTCTTTTCCGAGCTATAATTGCATCCCTTTTTGAGAAAAAGCTTGGATTCTATTATAAAGAACATAATAGCAGAGCTTCTATAAATGCATAATATAATTAAGCTGAGTCAGCATGAATTCATGAAGTGAAAATCACACCTGCCCAATTTATTCCAGTTCCTTGAGAGGGTAAAAAGCAGGGTAGACAATGGGGAATCAGCAGATGCAATGTATTTGAATTTGCACAAGGCATTTGATAGGGTGCTGCACATAAGGCTACTTAATAGAATAAGACGTTTGAAAGAGCAGGCAAGGAGGAAAGGGAGGTGCTAATACCCACGTGGTGTGAGGGTATTATATTAGCGTGGATAAAGGGTTAGCCAACAAATTGAAGACATAAATTTGGTGTAAGGGGGCAATTTCAGGATGGCAAACTGTCACTTGTGGAGTGCCAGAGGGATAGGTGCTGGGGCCACTGTAATTTACATTATGCATTAATGACTTAGATAAGGAAAGTGAATGCTTGTGAATGACACACAAATAGTTTGGAAGACATGTGGTGAGGGTGACACAAAGGGTTATAGACAGTTTAGTGTGTGAGCAAAAAAATGGCAGATGGAAAATAAGGTGCGAACAAGTGAGGTTTTGCACATTGGCAGCAAGTAAAAAGGTCTGAATATTAATAAAACGGAGAAAGACTTCAGAGCTGCTGAACAGAAGGATTCGGGGGTCCTCATTCCTGAATCAAAAAAAAGTTAGCATACAAGTTAAACAGGTCACAAAGGAGGCAAATGAAATGTTGGTCTTTAATTCAAATGGAATGTGGTATAAAATATGGAAGTCTTGCTGAAACAATAAAAGGCACCAGTTAGACCACACCTAAAATTCTGTGAAAAGTTCTGCTTCCCTTCTCTAAGAAAGATGTACTGACAATGGGGGCATTCCAGGGAAATTTCACTAGTTTGACTCAGGTTAGGCAGGAATCTTCTTATGAGGTTCTGTAGGTTGGATCTGTGCTCATTGGACTTTCACAAAATCAAAGGTGGCCTTCTTGAAACATATAAGATTATTTGGATGCTTGGCAGGGTAGATGCTGAGAGGCTGATTCACATTGTGGTGGAGTCTTGGACCAGAGGGCATAATCTTTGATTGCGGTGTCGCCCATTTTGGAGATAGATTAGGAATATTTTTTATCCTCTCACAGGGTAGTTAATCTGTGCAATTATTTACCACAGAGGGCTGTAGATGCTGAGTGGTTAAGTGTATTCAAGGCTGAGATAGAGTTTTAACCAGTAAGGAATACAACGGTGATGCAGAAAAGGGCAGGGAAGTGGCGTTGAGGATTATCAGATCAGCAAATCGTTATGTGTTTATTGGACAAAGAAAAAACTATATGTTCGCTGTTATTATTATACTTTCAATAATCAAATATTTAAAATTACTGTCACAGCATACAGTAATGATGTACTCGCTTCTAGAATTGTCCTAAAGATTACATAGCCATGTACGGCAATCATTGATGGATTTAAAAATGCGTATGTACTCATACAATTGGCAGTTCGATGTGTGCAAAATGTGTGTCCCGAGCAACATTATTTTACTCGTTTGTGCACCTGAGCAACGTGAGATATTTATGGTAATTATCAGGCTGACCAATAATTTAATTTAGATTGTAACGTTTTATGTTGATTTGATTATCAACATGGGTCAAAAAAACCCTATTAATCTTTAATGCGAAGAAGAAACTGAACGCTGATTA
This sequence comes from Isurus oxyrinchus, assembly GCA_026770705.1. NCBI lineage: Eukaryota > Metazoa > Chordata > Chondrichthyes > Lamniformes > Lamnidae > Isurus > Isurus oxyrinchus. The sequence goes on from JANJGN010000616.1 coordinate 25,901, forward strand.
ATCAATTACTATGATTATTCAATAAACAATTATTAATTAATTCAACTAACAGTGATTCGATATTTACTGTAAATAATTGAATTGAGATTAACTGGAAATAAGTATTGGACTGAACAATGATTTTATCGTTAACCTCAACACAAGGATAACGATGAAAAATTCTCTGTGATTAATCACATGATGATATCTTGAAATGTATCTTGAAAATTGCATTGAAACAATATTTTGATGTTTGCAATGCATATCGGACCGAAATTAATTTGAGAATTCCAGTGTTTCCCCTCCCATTCACGAGACCGAGAGCGTGTGTGTCTCTGACCTTAAAATGGGCTGGCTGTGTTAACACTCACTTCAATAATTCATGTAAATTTCCCAGGTTTAATCCCAGCACCGCAATGGTAAACATATATATCAGATATATGTAGGATGACAGGTACCAGCTCCTGACGTACATCATCATATCAAAGTTTGTTTCCCTTACTAACAATAATCCATTCGCCGGACCGGGTTCAAGTTTGGGTCAGGCTGCACAGTTTATCTGCCTGATCATGTTGCCTGCTTTCCCTTCCTGAATACCAGTATTCCAATGCAATTCGAGATCCAGCTGTCGTGGCCCAAGTTTCAACCTTCAATGATACAGTTTGTTTCTGAAGTTCCCACTTCCCCTTCATTGAAGCAAACAACTCAGTTATTAAACAGAAATAAAAATACCTGGAAAAACTCAGCTCGTCTGCAGCATCTGCAGAGAGGAACACATCTAACGTTTCGAGTCCATATCAAACTTCAACAGAACTAGCAAATATAGACAAAAAGTGAAATATCAAGTGGTTTAAGGAGGGAGGACAGGTAGAGCTTGGATAGGGGGCCATTGATAAGTGCAGATAGCAAAAAGATGTCAAAGACAAAAGCTCAAAGAGGTGTTGAAGGAATATGCTAATGAAGGGTAGAAAGCAGGACAAGCAAGGTACAGATAGCCCTAGTTGGGGTGGTGTGGGGTGAAGGGAAGGTGTCGAAATAGGCTAAAAGGTAGAGATAAAACAATGGATGGAAATACATTTAAAAATAATGGAAATAAGTGGGAAAAGAAAAACCTATTTAAATTATTGGGAGAAAAGGAGGATATCGGAAAGGCGGTGGAGATGGAGGAGAGAGTACATGATCTAAAATTATGGAACTAAATATTCAGTCCGGAAGGCTGCAAAGTGCCTAGTCGGAAGATGAGGTGCTGTTCCTCCAGTTTGCATTGAGCTTCACTGGAACATTGCAGCAGGCCAAGGATGGACATGTGGGCAAGAGAGCAGAGTGCAGTGTTGAAATAGCAAGCGACAGGGAGGTCTGGGTAATGCTTGCGGACAGACCGAAGGTGTTCTGCTATTAAACTGTGTCTATACTGACACAGGTGTCGATGGTCGTTACTGGTCCCTGCGGCCCTTCCCTGCGGCTGTGGTTGACATCGTGGTATGTGTGGGGGGATTTCGATCATCACCTTGTCTACCACACTGGGTATTTGCCTGGGCTCAATCCCCGCAGCTGTTCGAGTCTGCTCAACTATGTTCTGCTGTTTCTTCACTTCTTGTCTAAGCGATTTTAACAGTTGACATAGTTCCTTCAGGTACCTCCTGACCCTGCTTATGGCAAATCCTGTATCGTCACAACTCGTCAGTCCTCCCGCTGGGGGCCACATTGCTCTCCCCACCATGAGCATGCTTTGGGTAACGTCAGGGTCCTGTTGGGCGTTGCTCTGTGTTGAATGAATATGGGGGGTTGCACGTCCGTCCATCTATTTTTTTCAACTTTCAGCTATTTTACTTACAGCTGTTTTAATGTCCTCTCCACTCTTTGTACCATTCCTGAACTTTGGGGATGGTGGGGGATGTGAAACTTCTCTTTGAATGCCGACGGTCGACACCTTCCTTAATGCTTTGTCACTAATATGTGTTCCCTGCTCACTTTTTATGTCCAGGAGTGCTCCGCATTGCGGCCCAGCACCAGCCAACTCCAGTTTCGCTGTATTAACTCGTTGGTCACATTCCTCCTTTGGTGCTGTTCCAGTGGACAGCTCTAAGAGCCCTTGGCACATACACACTGGCACTTCTGCCCTTCCTTCTGTCCTCTATATCCCACTATTACTTCTTCAGTCAGGGTCATTGTAAGGGCGCTAACAGTACAGCCAGTTGTCCCGAATGCCTCCAGCCACCGACTAAGTTGTTCCATTACCAAAGGACGCTTTGTCTTTCCCCGAATATTTGCTGAGAAACCCGTGAAATGTATCTGGATACTTCGCAATGGCCCTTTCAGGCGCTCTTGATACCCCAGCTGCTGGTCTTCCCGCGGTTTATGCTGTGCACATGTTCGGCATTTGTGACAATAATTTGCCGATATGCTGGCCTAGCTCCCGTTACCACCAGTCTCGCTGTATTGACTCAGAGGTCACATTCCTTTTCTGTTGCTTTTCCATAGTAAAATTCTACAATTCCCGGTACATACAATCGGGCACCACTACTCTTCCGTCTGTCCTGCAGGTCTATGGTGGTCCCTTCATTGCTCCATTATCTCCCTATATTTCCTTTTCCCTGTATAGTGATAGAGAAATCAAGGGTAAGAACCAAACACTGCCTCCATGAAAAATAGTGGGAACGGGACAAGTAATGTTAAAAAGACAAGCCTTAAGGCTTTGTGCCTGAACGCGAGGAGCATTCACAATAAAGTGGTTGAACTAACTGTGGAAATAGATGTAAACAGGTATGATATAGTCGGGAATACGGAGACATGGCTGCAAGATGACCAGGGATGGGAACTGGACGTCCAGGGGTATTCAGTATTTTGGAAGTAGAGTCAAAAATGAACAGGCGGTAGAGTTGCATTGCTGGTTAAAGGGGAAATTAACGCAAGGGTGAGGAATGTTATTAGCTCCGGTATGTGGAATCTGCAGGGCTAATGCGGACAAACACAAAGGGGAAAAAAACGTTATTGGGGGTTTTATATAGACGACCACACTGTAGTGATGATGTTGGGATGGCATTAAACAGAATATTAGAGACACATTTAATAAAGGGATATTTGTAATTATGGTTGACTTTAATATGCAATTAGATTTGGCAAATCAAGTGAGTTACAATACCGTAGAGGAGAAGTTCTGGTGTTTTTGGAATTTTTTTTTCATGAACCAATAAATTGAGAAACCAATGAGAGAACAGTCCCTCATTGAATGGGTATCGTTTAATGAGAAAAGAATAATTGGAAATCTAGTTGTATGAGGACCCTTGTGGATGAGGGACCATAAAAATATAAAATTCTTCATAAAATGAGAGTTACGTAGTTAATTCTGAGAGTTGGGTCCAGAATCTTAAGGAAGTACACTACGGTTGTGTGAGGCGTGATTTGGCTACATTGGATTGAGAAACGTTACTTTAAGGGCTGACGGTGGATAGGCAATGGCAAACATTCAATGAGTGCATGGGTGAACTGCAACAATTGTTTATTCCTGTCGTGCACACAAGTAAAATAGGAAAGTTCGTCAAACTATGGCTTACAAGGGAAATTAGATATAATATTAAATGGCAGGAAGAGCCATGCAAGTGCGCCAGAAAATAAACAAAAGGCCTGAGGTTTCAGAGCAGTGTAGATTTCAGCAAAGGAAGACCAAGGGTTTGTTTAAGAAGAGGAAAATTGAGTGCAAGAGTGAGCTCACAGATAACATAAAAAATAATTGTAAAATTTTCTATAGATATGTGAAGAGAAAAAAAAAGTGAAGACAAATGTAGGTCCGTTACTGTCAGAAACAGAAGAATTTATAATGGGGAACAATTAAATGGCTGGACAACTAAGTACATACTTTGGTTCTGCCTTCATCAAAGGAGGATACAAATAACATAGAAGAAACTTTGGGGAACAAAGGGTTTAGTGAGAGGGAGGAAGTGAAATAAATCAGTATGTGTAGGGAAATGATGTTGGGGAATTTGATTGCATTGAAGTCTGATCAATAGCCAGGGCCTGATAATCTACATCCCACAATACGTAGGGAAGTGGCCCTAGAGATAATGGATGTATTGGTGGTCATCTTTCGAGATTCTTTAGACTCTAGAACAGTTCCTACAGTTTGGAGTGTAGCCAATGTAACCCCACAGTGTTAAAAGGTAGGCAGAGAGAAAACAGTGTACTATATACCAGTCAGCCTGTAGTCGGGAGTGCGATAAATTCTAGAGTGCAATATAAAAATTAATAGCTGAGCACGAGAAAAACTTTGGCAGAATCAGACAGAGTCAGCATGGATCTTTGAGAGGGAAATCCTGCTTGACAAATCTACTGGAATTTTTCGAGGATTTAACTAGTAGAGTTTATGAGGGTGAGCCAATGGATGTGGTTTATTCGGGTTTCAGAAGGCTTTCGACAAAGTCCCACATAAGAGCTTTGCGTGTAAAATTAAAGCGCATGTGTTGGGGATAGTGTATTGAAGATGGGTAGAAAACTAGTTGGCAGACAGGAAACAAAGAATAAGAATATGCCGGTATTCTTTCAAATGGCAGACAGTTATTCACAATATATATTAATGATTTAGATGAAGGAATTCAGTGCAATATTTCCAGATTTGCAAATGACACACAGCTGGGTGGGAGGGTGTGCTGTGCGGAGGATGCAGACGTGATTTGGACAACCTAAGCAAATGGCTGGATTCATGTCACATGCAGTATAACGTGGAAAATTGTGAGGTCATCCATTTCGGTAGCAAAACAGGAAGGCAGATTATTATCTGAATGGTTATAAATTGAGAGAGGGGAATATGAAACGAGACCTGGGTGTCCTTATACACCAGTCGCTGAAGGTAAGCATGCAGGTGCAGCAGGTGGTAAAGAAGGCGAATGGTATGTTGGCCTTCATAGCCAGAGGATTCGAATACAGGAACAGGGGTGTTTTGCAGCAATTGCACAGAGCTTTGGTGAGACCTCACCTGGAATATTGTGTGCAGTTTTGTCTCCTTATTTGAGGAAGGACGTACTTGCTATAGAAGGATTGCAGGAAAGGTTTACCCGACTGATGCCTGGGATGGCGAGGCTCACATATGATGAGAGATTGAGTCGATTAGGATCATATTCGCTGGAGGTCAGAAGAATGAGGGGAGAATCTCATAGAAAACCATAAAATTGTAACAGGACTAGACAGATGAAGGAAGGATGTTCCCGATGGTCGGGGAGTGCAGCATCAGCGGTCACTGTCTGTAGATATGGGGTAGACCATTTAGGACTGAGAAGGGGAGAAATCTCTTCATCCAGGGAGTGGTGAGCCTCTGGAATGCTTTACCGCAGAAATTAGTTCAGACCAAAACATTGTATGTTTTCAAGAAGGACTTAGATATAGCTCTTGCGGCGAAAGGGATCAGATTAGTATGGGCAGACATCGGGAACAGGCTATTGATTTGGATGATCAGCCTTGACCATAATGAATGGCGGAGCAGGCTCGACGGGCAGAATGGCCTACTCCTGCTCCTAGCTTCTACGTTTCTACGTTTCTGTATATCAGTTCCCCGTGAATATCTGCCAGGTTGGATCTCACCCCCGCCCCATCCCCCACCCTACCCCAGCATTCCGGGTGGCGTTGATAGGCAATTCTTCGGCTGCGCCTTTTCACGTCTTCTAATCTGTCTCCACCTCCCCCTGCCCTGCTGGGGCAGTTGTTTTCTGGTGAGCCTTGACATTCACTATTCCTGCCTCCCTAGGAAGTCCAGCTGCTTTTCTAACGTTCCTGACCAGCTCTTTATGCTGCACATGGCATTGTGCCGGATGCTATAAATCTTCCCGGCGTGCTGCAGGCTATCATATAATGATGTACCAACCCGAATGCATATCAGTTGTCTGCTTATATGTACTGGCTTTGGTAAAGGCTATTATAATTTAAAATGTTCGGAGTATCACCCACATTTACACCAATGTTTTTTCTTAAATTATTTTTAGCCTTTGAATCAAGCTTTTGAGCCGCACTGAACGTTAGTCTAACCCACTGTCTACAAACTGCTCTGTTTCTCCTTTTGGTTTAGATTGGCCGCTGTTTCAGGCCGATTTATTTATTTATTTTTTTTGTTTCTGTTCCAAATTCCAATTGACAAGTTATTTCATTTAAAACACATTCCCTTTGCGCTTCTTAGAAATGTGCCACAAACAACATCCTGAAATTCTTCAACTTCTCACGAAGATTTAATCCAAGATCAATACTAAGCAACTAAGATTTAATTATAATTATTGCAGCCATATATAAATAAAGTATACTTACGCTTTAATTCCAACCATTCAAAGTCTCACTTTTCACCGTAACTTACACTCAACTTCTTGGTTAACTCACACACATTTAACACAACTTGACTCAGGCCCACTTCACACATTTACCATTCAACAACGTCCAAACGCACAGAGAGAACTCCAAGCTGGACTTGCAATCGCCCGAGAGTGCCAGTATTCAAAGAGAGTGGTACGAAAGCGGGTCAATATTAATAGAGTGTGGCTTAAATGCGCGTCAGTATGTAAAGAAGGCAGCCCAAGAATGTGCCGGTACTTAGAAAGGGTGGCCTGTCCTGTGTCTCTCTTAATGGAGGCTGGCGAGAATGTGCATCAGTGATTTGGGAGGGTGTCCGAGGAATCTTTCAGTCATTACTGTGTGTGGCCTGATAGTTTCACTGTATGTACATGGAGTGGGCCGACAGTGTGTAAATTTTATACAGGGCGGCTTGTGACTGTGTCAGTGCATGCAGAAGCTCTCCCCCTCAGTATTAACAGAGGGATGCCCAAGAGTGTGTGAGTAATTACAGAGTGTGAGCCAAGAGTATGCCAATATTTACAGAGAGTGGCCTGACATTGTGTCAGTAATTACACAGGGTGGCACGAGAATGTGTCAGTAATGCAGAGGTTGGCCTGTAAGTATTTACAAAGGCTGGCCAAAAGTGCGTCAGAATTTACATAGGGTAACGTGAGAGTGTGTTAATATTTACAGATGATGGCTTATGAGTGTACGGAGGCTGGCCAAATGTGGGTCAGTATTTGCAGAGAGTAGCCCGAGAGTGTGTCATTTTTGACAGAGGGTTTAGCATAAAGTAGCTTTGTTGAGGAAAGTACAGTTAGCTCATTCTGTGTGTTATAATTATTATTGGAGTCAAGTAGATTACAGGATTTGACTGATGAAAATAAGCGTGGCGCTTGATATGATAATAATAAACATTGATGTTGGCTGAGAATGAAAGATGTGAAGGGAATTTGCATTTTAGATGAGTGAAGAGAGATTTAGATTTCAAGTGATATCAGACTGCCTACAGATAGCCATAAAAGTAAGGCCAACGAGTGTGTTTATTTTCCCCCAAGGGGAACTGACAATAAACACTAACAACATTAAAGATTTTTTTGTGTTGTGAGGAGCATGCAGTTTCAAAGACATTTATAATAATAGAGAAAAAATATATATAAAAGAAAATAAGGCTACATATTAGAAGAATGTTATTGGGAGAAGTGTGTGAAATAGGCTTAAGGAAGCTTCCAGTAATACTGCAGAAGTCTGATTTCTACCGAACTGAAGCTGGGGAAAAAGTCATTTGGAATTCGACTTTCCTGGGTATGGAGGTACTTTACTGGATCTGTTTAAAACTTCAAATCAATGATTGTACCTTTGCATTCAAGGTTGTGTAACTGTAGGTCGGTTAACGTAGGGATTTCAGGAGTTAGCATAGTAATAATTTGTATGTATATGAGAATTTACGAAGGCTGGCCTTCTTTTATTATGTCAATAAATATTAGAATTTAATTTTCTTTTTAGTCTCCAAAAGCCTTTGTGCAATTATTGTTTCTGAATTCAGTGCCCACATTTTTAAATACGGGCAAATTGCAAAATAGTTGTGATGGCACTAACAAGTTTCCCAACGTGAATGGCATTCGCCTGGCACACATGATATGCTGGTTCATAACAGCATAGTGTGTATTAACATTTTCAGTGAATGCCACAATCATGCGTCAGTCTTTACAAAGTGTGGCGTGAGTGAGTGTGTGTGTCAATATTTACAGAGGGTGGCCTGAGTTTGTCAGTATTACAGAGGGTGGCCTGAGTGTGCGTCAATATTTTTACAGTGTGGCCTGAGTGTTACTGTATTTACACAGGGTGGCATGAGTGTGCGTCAGTATTGTTACAGTGTGGCCTGAGTGTGTCAGTATTTACGCAGGGTGGCCTGAGTGTGCGTCAGTATTTTTACAGTGTGGCCTGAGTGTGTCAGTATTTACACAGGGTGGGCTGAGTGTACTTCAGTAATTTCACAGGGTGGCCTGAGTGTGTCAGTATTTACGCAGGGTGGCCTGAGTCTGTGTCACTGTTTTCACAGAGTGGTCTGAGTGCGTCGTGGAACATTTAGAGAGTGTGGCCCAAGTGTGTAACAGAACTTATCAAGCCTGGCACGGGATTGTTTCACTATTTATAAACTGTTGCCAGAGTCTGTGTTTGTATTTACAAAGTGTGTCCAGAAAGTGGTTCTGTATTAAGACAGGCTGGCTGGAGTGTTTGCATCTTTTCATAGGGGCTTTGAATGTATATCAGCATTCACAGTGGGTGATAACAGTGTGTGTGGGTATTTACAGAGGGTGGCCCACGAGTGTGGACTTCCAGATTGCCATTGACAAGGTGCCGCACAGGAGGCTGCTCAGTAAGCTAGGAGCCCATTTGTCATATGCAAGATATTAACATGGATAGAAGATTGGCTGTCTGGCAGGAGGCAGAGACTGGGGATAAGGGGGTCCTTCTCAGGATGGCGGCCGGTGACTAGTGGAGTTCTGCAGGGGTCATTGTTGGGACCACAACTTTTCACTTTATATATTAATGATCTAGATGAAGGAACTGAGGGCACCCTAGAATGTTCTGTGGAATGATAATAGATTTATTGTAATTTCTGCATAATCGTAAGTTTTGCAGCATGCCCTGTAAAATTGAAATCATTTTTCTCTGACATTTTCCTACTAAGATGATGTTGTTTGGTCCTATTCCCTACAATCAACTTTGTGGTTGTTGTGATCCTAATATTAGGGAATTGAGGCCTCTCCAAATGTATCACTCAATACCTAAAGGCAATGGTAACAGCAGGTCTACTACTCAACACCATTGATGTTATACTGAATAGAATTTATTACATCACTTAATTTGTTATACATCACTCCAGTGTGTAAACTGAAAATAGTTTTGGCTCTTGCAGCCATGACTTGTTCCCTCTGGTTCACAGTCGCTTTTACCTTTGATCGATTTGTAGCCATTTATTGTCAGAAACTAAAACCAAATTATTGCACCAAGATAAATGCAAAAACTGTGGATGCTGGAAACCAAAAACTAAAGCACAAGTAGTTGGAAAAACTCAAAACGTCTGACAGCATCTGTGGAGAGGAATACAGAGTTTACCTTCGAGTCCTTATGACTCTTCATCAGGACGAAAGAAAAATAGAAATAAGGTGAAATATGAGTTGTTTGATGGGGTTGGGACAGGTGGAGCTGAATAGAGGGCCAGTGATAGGTGGAGGCAAAGAAGAGATTGCCAAAGATGTCATAGACAAAACGACAAAGGGGTGTTGACGGCAGTGATATTAGCAAAGGATGTGCGAATGGTGACATTAAGGGTAGAAAGCAGGACGAGCAAGTGACAGATGGCCCTAGTGGGAATGGGCTAGGGGGAAAGGATCCAAATGTGCTAAAAGGTGGCGATAAAACAATGGATAGAAATTAGTCTCAAAATACTAATAGAAAAAATTTGGAAAAGAAAAATATATTTTAAAAATATATAAATTATGAGAGAAAAGGGTGGATCGGAAGGGAGGTGGGGGTGGAGGAAAGAATTGATGATCTGAAGTTGTTGAAATCACTGTTAAGTCAGGAAGGCTGCAAAGTTCCCAATCGGAAGATGAGGTGTTTGTTCCTCCAATCTGCTTTGATCTTCACTGGAACATTGCAGCAAGCCAAGGACGGTGATGTAGGCATGAGAGCAGGGCGGTGTATTGAAATGGCAAGCGACAGGAAGGCCTGAGCCATGTTTGCAGACAGGCTGAAGGTATTCCACAAAGCAGTCACCCAGTGTTCGTTTCGTCTCTCCAATGTAGAGGAAACTGCTTTGGGAGCAGCGAATGTAGTTGACTAAACTGACGGACGTGCAAGTGAAATGCTGCTTCACTTGAAATGAGCTTTTGGGCCTTGGACGTTGAGGAGAGGGGAATTAAAGGTGCAGATGTTGCACCTTATTCATGGGAAGGTGCCTTGGGAATGGGTTGAGGTATAGGGGGTGATGGACGAATGGAGCATGGTATCCCGGAGGGTACTGTCCCTGTGGAATGCCGACAGTTGGGGCGAAGGGAATTTGTGTTTGGTGATGGCAGCCTCATGGAGTTGGTGGAAATGTCGGAGGATGAACCTTTGAATGCGGATGCTCTTGGGGTGATAAGTGAAGACAAAGTGGATCCCAATCATGGTTCTGGGAAGGAGAGGAAGTTGTTAGAGCGGATGAGCGGGAGTTGGGCCGGTCAAGGATAAGGGCACTGTCAACCAACCTGGGTGGAAAACCTCGGTTAAGGAAGAAGGAGTACATGTCAGAGGAACTGTTTTTGAAAGTGGCATCATCAGAACAGATGCGACGGAGGCGAGGGAACTGAGAGAATGGGATGGATTTCTTACAGGAAGCGGGGAGAAAGGATCTCTCATCTATGAGGCATGGCGCCATCATGCGGCAGAACCTTGTAATGGAACTTTTTGATTCATAGCCCAGCATTTCGCTGCCAAAGTCACTGCTCCGTTATATGGGGCTTCATGCAGGGTGAATTAAGAAGTAACCTGCACTGGGCGTCTAAAGTTTTGGAGAATGCAATTGTTTCGGGGAGATATTATGCTGCAGAAATTCCAGTGAGAATACACAAAGAGGTAGGGGTAGATTCGGCGAGTGCGTGAACGATTTCATTTGTTGTGGAGAAGTGTGATATCATCCATTTGATGCAAGAAAGTTCATTTCTTGTAACGTTAACAATTGTGTGAATCACAAATGTAGCTAGTAAATAAGTCAGTCGGCAAAGTCTTCATTAAAAATCTCGATGATTTCCCACTCACCGCTGCATAACATAGATAATGAATCCACTCCCAGCTATTGTGTGTAATAAGTCAAAGTACTTCCTTAGACATTAACTTGCAGAGGTAATATTGATTCAGCCGGGTTTCTTTTTCTCGGCACTTAAATCCAAATGACTTATTCGGACTTCTTTAGGTTGATTTCAATGTCATTACATCTGCTTCAATGTTGTTTGCTGCTGGTTTTTGCAGTTTTTGGTAATTTTGATCACCTTACTTTCTTTATTCTTTCAGGTTATATTCAGTCAGTTGCTATGCAGACACCCAGAACTCCATTTGGTAACATTGTTTACTTATTTGCCATTACCCTTACAACTCTCTTCAGCATTTCCATCGTGAAACTCTTACTCTCTTGCTATTCGCCCTCACAGATGTTTGCTTTTGTACATTCTACCGGCTCCAGCAATCTACTCGTTTAAAAACTGTTATATTTATATTTTTGTTCAGTTGTGATGAAAAGTCATTGTGATGAACTGCTCGCCTTGTTTATCTCCACTGACGCTGCGCTGTGAACGGTGAAGAGCAGTCAGTTGGGCAGTAGCTATATTTACACTTGCGGGCACATCTGTTTTCCTCTGAAGCTCTTTTAATACATTTATTTTAGCTTCAGTGTTGTATTTAAATGTACTCGTAAGCTTCCAACTTATTACATATAAATCATGACTTAGATTCGAATAAACTGGGAATCGCTCACTACAAATTCTCTATTATCTGTCTAAATTTGGAAGACAATGACAGAACTGGAAAACCTTGTATAGCCAGGAAGAACGCTATGTAAGTGCTGTTGACGCTGCTTGTACCACAATAAATGATTATAACTGGGTCGAAATATTCTGGTTTAATTAAGAAGCGACAGGAGGCACACAAAATTCCCTAAATAAAGTCGACGTAAATACGAAAATTATAGCGATCAACATTTAGTAAAATAATATTTCTTTTTGTCAATTTCACTATAGTACATGTAACGGAGGAACTCCATATGGAAGCATAAATCTGTTTCTCAATGTTGTGAATGCATCACAAAGAAGTGATGCATTCCGTAATAAGATAGATGATTTCTGAAATATTATGTCAATATAGTTTTAAATGGTGATAACTTTGTTATCGATGATTAATATAATTGTTTTCCACTTGGTCATTTCTATTTTTTGCCGCTGAGAGAACTCTCCTCCCCTTCATTCATTTCTCGTGATTCTGCTTACTGACTTCGACAGTTTCCCAGCCTGCTCTCGACTACTCGCACACGCTCGCTTTCCCCACCCAATCTCACTGCATTATTTTCTCTGCCAACCCCCACTGCGCACTGTTCATGTCTTGCCCATCATTTGCTCCACCATCAGACTCATCATATTGTACAAACCAAGTTCACTTCAGATCACGAGTACAATGAGCAATGTCACTGAAGGTCAGTCAGTGCATTGAGCTGAAATTATGAGTGAGATGGTAAATGAGAATCTTTACACAACTTAACAAAATGGATCATGAGCGTAATTTGAGGCGGGTCGAAAACATAGATTCGCAATTGCTGCTGGTCAAGCCATGTGTCTAATATCAATTCATATTATAAACAATGGAACAGAATACTGGCAGGAGTGTGTTACGGGAATAAGATAGCAGTCTGCTTGTTTTCAGTCCTCAACAATGTCCATTTTTACCATCAAATTATGAAAATTAATTTTAGATAGATCAGGAGATTTACTAAAATTCGTTATTCTCTCAATGTGACCACGCCTTGAAGGCGGTGCAGCAGAGGATGGATGCAGCAATGATAGGCTCGTGTCTGTTTGAATGGGCCCAGGATTGCCGCCTGCTGTCCCTGATTCACACTTTTATCAGCACAAAATGGGACATTCCTGTTTTGGATGGGGTGTGAAAGGTGTAGTGTTATCCTACACTGGGGACCCTGACAGAATGCCAGATCCTTTTGGAATCACTGGAAGATGTTTCAAAAGGTATTTGATGAGGAGGACGCTACAGACCGAAGAGAAACATAAAATAAGGTGAAATAGAACTAAATATAGAAAAAGACTAGATGTTCCGGTGAATAAGAAAGAAACAAGGAAGAACAAAAGATGAGATAACATCTAACAAGATCTACAACAGGTAGTATGATAAGATACTTGCAAGGACCTTAATAGCAATATATTTTCATAATTTCTTGAGAGTGAATAAAACTTGTGAGATACAAATGCAAAATAGTGCGCTGATAAGAATGACAAATCCTCTTAGATCAATGGCAGATGTTGACAAAACTATCTTATAAGGAGGCACTTGTAGTCCTGAGTGCAAATGTGCTACTCCACAGAAAAACAACCATGGAAATGTAAGTGGTAAGCAACAACATAAACTAAAAAAAAAGAAGAAATGCTTGGAATACTGGACAGTTCAGACTGCATCTGTTGACAACTAAAGAGATGTGAAATTACAGAGAGTTTGTTGAATATTAATTTGAGCTGAACCTCTGCTGGAAATCTTCATAAAACGTTTGCCTGAGAGGGTTTGGAAGGAGAATAAGTTTTCTGAGAGATCATTGCCATCACAGCCATGCAGTGTACATGTCTCTTCCAAGTAATTCAACAATGAAGTACTCACTGTGCGGTTTGGCATTTTTTCTCCCCCTCCTCCTCCTCCTACTTCAAGCTAATTTGCAAAACATTAATAAGTTAGGGGGGGTAGGGTGGTAAATTGAGGAGAACAGCCGAAAACTGCAGGACAATATCAATGAACTGGTCAGGTGGGTAGAGCAATAGCAAATGGAATTCAGGCATGGAAAAATGCCAGGTAATACAGTAGCGGAGGGCTAAAACAGCAAGGGTTGACACTACGAATGGTCGTGCTAGGAAAGCAGCGAAGATCAGAGGAACCTTGGTGTGCTTATCCACAGATGCCTGAGGGAGCAGGGCAGGTAGCCAAAGTGGTAAAGCAGGCATATGGGATGCTTTCCTTTATTGGCCGAGCACGGTGGTCGTGCTGCAACTGTTTAAAACATTGGTTAGGCCACAACTGGACTACTATATGCAGTTCTAGTCACCACATTATAGAAAGGATGTTATTGCACTGGAGAGGGTACAGAGGAGGTCTACCAGGATGTTACTTGGGATGGAGAGACTGAGTTAAGAGGAAAGGTTAGATAGGCTCGGGTTGTTTTCTTTGCAGGAACGAAGTTTGACAGGGGACCTGATAGAAGTGTATAAGATTATGAGGGCCGTAGTTATGATGCACTATTCCCATTGGTAGAGGGTCATTAGCTCGGGAACATTGATGTTAGGTAAGAGTTAGAAGGCTAAGAGGTGAGTAGTGGAGAAGTTCTTTCACCCAGAGCATGGTGGAAGTCTGGAAAGCACTGCCGGATAGGGTGGTTGTACCAGAAATTCCCGCAACATTTAAGAAGCATATAGATATTCAATTGCATTGCCATAGCCTCCAGGGCTATGGGTCCAGCTTTGGAAAATAGGGTTACTGTAGTCAGATCTTTGTTGACACGATGGGCCGAGTAGCCTACCCGTGTGCTGTAAACGTGTATGGGTCTATGACAGTCCATTGTATAGCATTTCTAGAAAACATTTTGAAGCAACAAGTGATTTTTGGCCTAGCCAGCAGCTTCCTGCATATTCCAAAACTTCGCTTATGAATAGGGTTTGCAGAACGAGGCAGAGTTTGTTTTTTGGGAAGCGAGTTATTGTTTCGTGTAGGATGTTGTTGTTAGCCTGAATGCAACATATTGCACAATATATCAGATTATCAACGAGGCGAAATTTTGCTTCTTGAGGTTTGCATTCGGCAGAATAGTTTTAGCTCTGAGAAAAGAAGAGGAACGCAGCTTTTGCTGCGCAGCTTTGTGAAGGTCGGAACTTTCAGACAGCTCTTCGAATAAACTTGTCCTTCCAGCTCACTGGTGACCTGAAGCTTTGAGTTTGCAAAAATGAGAGTTCTGATGTTCCAGTTGGTGCGCGAGCAGACTTTGAGGAAGAATACGAGGTTGTCGACTCACTGATAGACTGAATTTGAATGTCACTCGATCTCTCTGGGGAAATTTGAAGGCTATGAATGGTTAGCTGATGTGTTGAGAACATGGTGCATATAACGCCCTACTCGCAGGATTGATCCCCATGCTGGTCAGTGAAGCTTCTCCGTCGTAAACCTCATGTTGACTGCGATGTCAAGTTACAGCCCTGAAGTGGTTAGTGACACACTGCAAGACTGTTTCAACTGGGGCAATTACTCCAGTGGGATTGCAGCTTTCATTTATTTCGTGCTTTTGTGAAAATTTGCGCCTTTTGTTCTCACAAATCCCCGTTTTTTAAACAATCCTGTGCCACCGATCTGTCGGTAACACGTGATCAAACATTTTCTACTCTACAGCCGAACACTTGCAAACGAGCAGTGACATTGCTGTCAATTGTGCCCATACCTGTCGTTCGCTGTAGTGTTGCAGTCAAATTCACAAATCACAAATGCAACAAATCACGCTCGCCTATCTTAAAGCGATTGTATTCAGGCCATCATCAGTCCTCTGCACAGATTGAAAACTGCCTCCAAACAATTGACGCACATGCGCCCCCTTTTACCAAAGCCTATTCATGAGCGCATTTCTCAACACTCAGCTGCTGTATGGGCCAAAACACATTTGTTGCTTCTATGTACCTTTTTTTTTAAAAAAAGCTGCACAATGGACACTGAATATGTTGCTAATTGCTTTCAAAAAATCCCAGAAGGGAACAATATACGTAACCGCGCAACGTGTACTTCAGTGCTGAGGTATATTTATGGGGCTACGTGGCTGAGAAGCCGATGCTTTCCTGCATAACGTTTTCCAATTCCAATCTATCTCACATTGTCTCTTTAGGAAGACACCAAGCAGAGGATAAACGCAAGACAAAAAATAGTGAGCTCCCCCGACCATGAATTTTCTCTGCTGTATGACTGTTACCGAGGCAAATACATACATCACAAGGGCAGTTGGCCTGTGAATTGTTCTGTCATTTACAAGTTTCCCAACTTGCTCTAAACACCCAAAGTAATTGATTGAAACCCAGTCATGAGTTTGCATTTAGTAACCACCTTAATTCTCATTCACATTTAATTTCAAAAGGTTGAATTGCAACAAATTTGCGATACGGCAACATTTCAAGGTAAATTTCCCTTCAATGTTTCAATTGCTTTCACTCTTTATATTTAGCGATCCTTGTCAAGACCGTTCTGGATGAGCAACTTACGCTGCTCATTGCGAGACATGCCCACTACCCATGAAAGTAATAAAGAAAAGAGAGATGGCATCATATTTCATGGCGAGAATTTTTTTCAATTTGACGTTTGCTTGGGATATCAGCCGATTGATGGTGAAAAATGTTTAATCTTGTGGCAGAATATTTGTAAAATGGAGAAAACGGAGGACGCTGATGCTGCTGAGCAGCTTCGTGAAGATCGGAGCAATCAGACAGCTCTGGGGGAAAATGTTTCCTTCCAGCTCGCTGCTAACATGAAGCTTTCAATGTGCGATATTTTTAATTCATTGACGGGATGTTGGCCTCGCTGGTTTGGCTAGCATTTATTGCCCATCCCTAGTTTCACTTGAAGTGTTGGTGAAGAGCTGCCTTATTTAACCGCTGGAGTTAATGTGGTGTGTGTGTGCCCATGGTGATATAGGGGGGAGTTCGAGTGACAGTGAAGGGATGGCGGTTTATTTGCAAGCCATAGAAATTACGTGGCAACGAGAGCAGGTCAGAGGCTACGAATTCTGCGGGTTTTTCCGATGGGAAACTCAAAATTTGGCTCCCCAACGCCTGTTCACCATTTACAAGGCACAGTAAGGAGTGTGATGGAATACTCCACACTTGTCTGGATGAGAGCAGTTCCCAAAACACTCAAGAATCTTTACACCGTCCAGGACAAAGCAGCCCGCTTGAGTGATTCCACATCCAAAAGCATTCACTCCCTCCACCACTAACTAACTGTAGCAGCAGTATGTATCATTAATAAGGTGCACTGCAAGGATTCACCAAGGTTCCTTTAGCCGCACTTTCCAAGCACACGAATACTACTATATAGAAGGGCAAGGGCAGCAGGGGGATGGGAAACCGCTACCTGGAAGCTCCCCTCCAAGCTACTCACCATCCAGTTCAGTTTCTGGTCAATGGCAACCGCTAGGGTGTTGATAATGGTGTATTCAGTGTTTGTAAAGCCATTGCATACCAAGCGGTGATGGTTGGATTCTATCTTACTGGAGATGGTCATTACTTGGCACTTGTGTGGCACGGAAGTTTCTTGCCACATGTCAGCCCAAAACCGAATATCGTTGAGGTCTTACTGCATTTGGATATGGACTGCTTCAGTACCTGAGGAGTTGCGAATGGTGTTTAATATTGCACAATCATCAGTAAACATCCACATTTCTGACCATATGATGGAAAGAAGATCATTGATGACGCAGCTGAAGATGGCTGGTTCGGGGACACTACCCTGAGGAACTCCTGCAGTGATGACCGGGTGCACCGATCACTGACCTCCAACAACTACAACCATATTCCTTCATGCAAGATATGAAGCCAAAGCAGTGGAGAGTTTTCCCCTTATTCTCATTGATTTCAGTTTGCCAGAGTTCCTTATGCCAATCTATTTCAAACACTGCCTTGATGTCAAGGGCATTCACTATCACGTCACCATAGTAACTACCAAACGCGATATTTCCAACATGCCAGTTAGTGCACGGCCAGTCAGCAAGGGAAAATGCTGCATTCCCCCCTCTGCTGCTTGTCTGAATTTGAACAGCAATTGATGACACTCGGGAAGCTTGAAAGCAATCGCTGTTTAGCTCAGGTGCTTAGAGTTTGTTATTAATAACACCAAAATGGCGGGTTCCATGCTAGTATTGGAGAATGCTGTATTGAAGCAAGCTTTTCGCGTTGCGTCACAACGCGTATATGTTTGCAATCACACAGCAAAACAAATCCGGATCGCGGCACGTGCTCCTGTAGCAGTGCCATCTTGAAAATATTTCCATCTTGAAAATATCAGCCTTCTGATGTGACAAATATACCATTTTAACACCTCTGTGCTACAAATATGTCGGTAACATGCGAATAAACGTTAGCAGCTTTACAGCGGACACTTACAGACGAGCAGTGACATCGCTGTGAACTGTGCCCGTGCCTGTCATTCGCTGCAATGTTGCAGGCAAATTCAATCGAGACAATTTGCCACCGGCAGTGCAGCCATTTATACTATCCTTTCTTAAAGCGATTGCATTCAAGCATCAAGAGCCCTCTACACGAATTAATAACTTGCTTCTCAAAAACTTCACGCAAATGCTGCCTCTTTCAGCAAAGCTTGATCGTAAGCAAATTTCTTTAAATGCCTTTAGCTGCTGGCCCAGCCAAAAGATATTTGCTGCTTCGGGAGTTCTTTTTAAAAAGCTGCACATGTACTTAATTGTTGAGTTGTTCATAAGCGACACATAACCTGGGTCGCTGAGAAGACAATGCCTTCCCGATATCTTTTTAATTAACCTCTGCCTAGCTGTCACCTATCCCTAACCTTTTATCTTGCTCTATCTGCTCAATCCCTCCTAAAGAGTATAACATCCATCACAGTTATTCGTGTACATGCGTTGTCAATAAATTCATTTGTAAGGATGAGGCCTGCGAGTGTAGTCTTACTGAGCTGGTCAATGCAGGAAAGACATTTCTGATACATGTTATCTTTATGTGTTGCAAACCGACAGCGTTGTACAGGATGAGAATGGAAAATTTACCATGGTGTCACGGCCCGTGATGGTAAGTATGTGGAGTTAATTCTAGCACCACTTCTCCACAGGCCGCTAGAATACTTTGAATTTTTATTAACTCACCAAATAATCACCATTTTGCCTTTGATACTGCTATGCCCAAGCATAAAGAATCTTTAACCAGGCTGCTTTCAACAAACAGAAAATAATCGCTTAACTGGAAAAGAAACGTTTCTTTGAGAACAATTTACAAAATTGGTTAACAAACAATTTGTACTTTGGAAGTTTAATGATTTGCCCCAGTCCCCTGAAAAAAACAGATATCCCAACACCCGTGCCCCCACACATAAACACAAAACAAGCACAATCTCTGCAGAGGCTCGCGTATGGGAGAGATTTCTTTTAAAGCATAAAGTTCGAAAAGTTCTCGACACTGTTGATCTAACACAATTCTGGTCCCAATAAATGTGGAACTCATTTCAGACAGATCTTTGGTGGAACACTGTCTTTGATAACTCTCATAACTTTGTAGAGTTTCAAAAAATAAATAGATGAGTTGTTCTGATGAGAATTTTCAGGTTGGTAATTCTGCTTAGAGAGAGGAGGAAGGAAGTAGACAGACTCCCTTTGCAGCCTGCTCTCAAGACACAACACAGCAGAATGACTCTGAATTCAGAAAGAATAAATTGTTCATAATTCTTCCAGTCCAGGTTTTTTCCAATGAATCAGCAAGAGTCTCTATCCTGGCAATCGTCGTTCTTCTTTAACTCTGCTAAACACAAGGGCGCTTCCGTCACCACATGTCCCTTCTGGACATCCAGCTGTTTTGTGATCTGTGGGTTCTTGAAAAAAGAAACGGCATTCTCACAAATCAGAATTAAACCTGCTGACTTGTTAAAAAAAAAACAACCGAGGAGGATGACAGCCCAAAATTCAATGTTTTTCCAATTTTGCAAAAAACGGGTTCCTCACAATAGTGACATTTTTTTTTTAGAATGTGCCAGATTGTAATGATTGCAAAGTGACAGCATGGAATGACATTTGAAAGGGGACTGAGTTGTAATGACAGAAATTCTTCTCTTGTTGAGGTTGATTTTTATATTATATTATACGATCAAGCCATTGTTTCCAGGACTGTCACTAACTTCATCTCTTCTGGAGACAATCCAACCTCACAGTCTCCCAGACCGGACGGCCCACTTCAACCTTCTACCCAAAATCCACAAACATGACTGTCCCGGCAGACCGATTGTGTAAGCCTGCACCTGCCCCTCGGAACTCATTTCTGGAAATCTTGGCTCAATTTTCTCTCCCCTTGGTCAGTTACTTCCCACCAGCATCCTCGATTCCTCTGACGCCCTACATCATGTCAACAACCTCCAGTTCCCTGGCCCCAATCGCCTCCTCTTCACCATGGACGTCCATTCCCTCGACACCTCCATCCCCCACCGGGATTGCCTGAGGGCAATCCACGTCTTCCTCAATCAGCAGCCCGAACAATCCCCATCCACCACCATTCTCCTCTGTCTAGCTGAACCTGTTCACTCACTGAACAATTTCTCCTTAAAACTCGTCTCACTTTCTCCCAATAAAAGGTATGGCTATGGATACCCGCACGGGCTCCAGTTATGCCCGTCTCTTTACGGGTGTGTGGAACATTCCTTGTTCCTGTCCGACTCTGGCCCCCTCCCACAAATCTATCTCCGGTACATCGATTAGTGCTTCGGTGCCACTCCATGCTCTCGTCTGGATCTGGAAAAATGTATAAATTTTGCTACCAGATTCCACCCCTCCATCATTTTCACATGGTCCTTCACTGACAATGCCCTTCCCTTCCTTGACCTCTCTGTCTCAATTTCTGATAATAGCAATATACATTACAAGCCTACCGACTTGCACAACTACCTCAACTGCAGCTCCAGATACATTGCTGCCTTTAAGGACTCCATCCCATTCTCTCAGTTCCTTTGCCTCCATCGCACCTTTTCTGATTAGGTGACATTCCAAAATAGTTCTTCTGACCGATCTACCTTCTTCCTTACCCGAGGTGTTCCACCAACGGTGCTTGACAGGCCCTCAACCATTTCCGAACCATCTCCCGCGCATCCGTCCTCACACCTTCGTCTCCCTCCCTGAAATATGAGAGGGTCCCCCTTGTCCTCACTTATCACCCCAACAGCCTCCGCATTCAAAGGATCATCCTCTGCTTTTTCCACCAACTCCAGCATGATGCCACCACCAAATATATCTTCCCTTCGCCCCAGCTGTCGGCATTCCACAGGGACAGTTCCCTCTGGGACACCATGCTCCTTTCGTCCATCACCCCCTATACCTCAACACCATCCCAAGACACCTTCCCATGAAGAAGATGCAACACCTGCACTTTTAATTGCCCCCTCCTCACCGTCCAAGGGCCCAAACACTCATTTCAAGTGAAGCAGCATTTCACCTGCACCTCCCTCAATTTAGTCAACTGCATTCATTGCTCCCAGTGCAGTTTCCTGTGTCTCACTCTGTATCTCTCACGCCCGTCTTTCTCACTCTCTCTCTCTCTCTCATTGCCCCTCTCTCCCTCTCTCATCCTCTCCTACCCTCCCTATCTCTCTCTCTCTCACTCCAACTCTCTGTCGCTCTCCATCCCTCACCCTCCAGCCCCCTGTCTCTGTCGTTCTCCCTCTGTCTCACTCTATATCTCTCACATCCGTCTCTCTCTCACTCTCTCTCATTCTCACTGTCCCTCTCTCTCCCTCTGCCTCTAACCCCGTCACCATCACTCACCCCTGCTCCCTCTCTCTCCCTCTCTTCTGTCACTCTCTCTCTCTCTCTGTCACACTCTATCTCTCTCTCTCTTGCCGGCTCTCTCTCTCTCTCCCTCTCGCTCCTTCTCACCAGCTCTCGCTCTGACTCTCTCTCTCTCGCTGGCTCTCTCTGTGTCTTTCTCTATCACAGTCTGTCTCTCTCTCTCTCACCGGCAATCTCTCTGTGTCTCTCTCAGTTACTGTCACAGTCTATCTCTCTCTCTCTCTCTCTCTCTCTCACTGGCTCTCTCTCTGTCCCCCTCTCGCTCTCTCTCAGTGTCTCTATCTGTCTGTCTGTCTCTGTCAGACTGTATCTCTCTCTGTCTCCCTCTCACTCTCTCTCAGTCTCCCTCTCTCTCTCTCTTTCTTTCTCTCTCGCTAGCCCTCTCTCTCGCTCTCTCACCCCCTCTCTCTCTCAGTGTCTCTATCTGTCTGTCTCTCTCTGTCAGACCGTAACTCTCTCTGTCCCCCTCTCGCTCTCTGTCAGTCTCCCGCTTTCTCTCTTGCTGGCTCTCTCTCTCGCTGTCTCTCCCCACCTCTCTCAGTCTCTCTCTCTGTCTCTCTCAGTCTCTCCATTTTAAAGATGAAGAAGGTATTTCCCTCCATTTTAAATACAGAGAAGGCATCTTTCTCCATTTTAAAGTTGGAGAAGGGATCTCCCTCCATTTTTAAAATAGAGAAGGGATTTCCCTCCATTTTAAAGACAGAGCAGGTGTCGCCCTCCATTTTAAAGACAGAGAAGGGATCTCCTTCCATTTTGAAGATGGAGAAGGGATTTCCCTCCATTTTTTAAGATGGAGAAGGGATCTCCCTCCATTTTAAAGATCCGAATGGATCTCCTTCCATTTTAAAGTTGGGAATGGATCTCGCTCCATTTTAAAGATGGAAGTAAAGATCCCTGGGATGGAATGATTCGCATTCTTTCTGCTGCTGCAAAGTCTGTTTCACGGGATTTATTAACTGTTTAAGTTATTAGGTTAGGATGCCACAAGTCTCCCGTAATTCAGCTCAGTCATAACTGTCCCAATGCTATGACCAATATCAATCTTTCATCGTCAGCCTCTTCATCCTCTTTCACTCCTGTGTCTGTCTCTTTAACATTCCCTCATTCTGCATCTTCTCTTTTTCTCTCTCTCTCTCTCTCTCTCTCTCTGATTCTGTAAGAAAAATCCCCAAACACCACGCAGCCACTTTAGGTTTGTTCACAGAGGCCATTTTATGTTCCCACAGCACTGGGATGTTTATGACAGATTTAACTCCTCACGAATGGGGCATTCGTACCTTCAACTTGACAGAGGCACAGGTATCTCCTTCCATTTTAAAGATGGCGAAGGGATTTCCCTCCATTTTAAAGATGGAAAAGGGAACTCCCACCATTTTAAAGATGGAGAAGGGATCTCCCCCATGTTAAAAATGTAGAAGGGATCTCCCTCCAATATATAAACTGTAAAGGGATCTCCATCCATTTTATAGATGGTAAAGGGATCTCCCTCTATTTAAAAGATGGAGAAGATATCTGCCTCCATTTTAAATATTAAGGATTGTTCTCGCTCCATTTCATCAGCTGTCTCTCTCCCAACCACTTGTAATTTTCCTCAACTTGTCTCTCTGTCTCTCTCTCTCACCCCAACCATTTAACTTTCACTAAATCACATCACTCTATGTCTCTCTCTCGCCCTCTATCTCTGTCTCTCTCTATCTCTCACACCCAATCTCACTGTCACTTTATCCCTCTCTTTCTCTCTTGCCCCATCTCTCTGCCTCTCACCCTCTCTCCATCTCTGTCTCTCACTCTATTTCTCTGTCAGTCTCTGATCTTCTCTCTATCGCCCTGTCTCTCTAACCATCACCACGTCTCTCTTTCACAATTCTCTCTGCCTCGCTCCGCCACTCTCTCTCTATCACACCCGGTCTCTCTCTCGCCCTGCCTTTCTCTTTCTTGATGAGTTTTGTCTCTATTTCTTAATCTCACGCTGTTTCTCTCTCACCATCTCTCTCTCTCTCTCCATGCATTTCTCTCTCTCTCTCCCTCTCTCTGTTTCTCCCTCCATCAGTCTCCCCCTCTCCCCACCATCCCCAGTCTCCCTTTTGAGGAAGATTTGGCTGTGAAGCTGAAGGGAAAATATTTTCAGGGTTATGGGGAAAGGGCGGACGAGTGAGATCAGGGAAACTTTCCTTGCAGAGTGACAAAAGAAGTTTGATGGGCTGAATGGCCTCCTCCGGTGTTCTAACAGTTCTGTGATATACACGCCGGTTAACTTTTCACTCTCGAATAAGCTTGAATCTTTCCTCCATTGTAGGTTCCAGCACTCCCACATCACAAGTTTGGCGATGGATCTCCTTCCATTTTAAAGATGGAGAAAGTGGCTCCCTCCATTTTAAAGATGGGAATAGATTTCCATCCATTTTAAAGATGGAGAAGCGATCTCCCTCCATTTTAAAGATGAAGAAGTGACCCCCCTCCATTTTAAATACGGGAATGGATCTCCCTCCATTTCAAAGATGGAGAAAGTGGCTCCGTCCATTTTAAAGATGGGAATGGATCTCCCTCCATTTTAAAGATGGAGAAGACATAGCCTAGTGGGGCATCAGCAAGGCTTTTGTTAAGGTCTTGCAAGGGAGACCAAAAGCGAAGGTAAGAGCCCATGTGATCCAAGGCAATTTTACACATTGGATCCAGAATTGGCTGAGTGGCAGGAAGCAGAGTGTGATGGTCAAAGGGTGTTTTGTGACTGGATTCCTGTGTCCTGTCGGGTTACACAGGGATCAGTGTTGGGTCCCTTGCTGTGTGTAGTATGTATAAATGATTTAGACTTCAATGCAGGAGGGTTGATCAGCAAGTTCGCGGATGACACAACACTTGTTGGGGTGGTAAATAGTGAGGAGGAAAGCCTTAGATTACAGGAGGATATAGACGTGCTGGTCAGTGGTAAATGGAATTTAATCCGGATAAGTGTGAGGTGATGTACTTGGGCTGGACAAACAAGGCACAGGAATACATGATGAATGGTAGGACCCTGGGATCTAATGAGCATTAGAGGGACCTTGGTGTGCATCTCCACCGGGACAGGTAAATAAGGTGGTTAAGAAGGCATATAAGATACTTTCCTTTATTAGGCAAGACATAGAATATAGGAGCAGGGAGGTCATGCTGGAACTGTATAAAACGCTGGTTAGGCCACAGCTAGAGTATTGTGTGCAGTTCTGGAATCCACATTATAGGAAGGATGTGATTGCACTAGAGAGAGAGCAGAGGAGATATACCAGGATGTTGCCTGGGCTGGAGAATTTTACATATGAGGAGCGATTGGATAGACTTGGATTATTTTCCCGGGAGTAGAGGAGATTGAGGAAGGACATGATTGAGGTGAATAAAATTATGAGGGACACTGATAGGTTAGACAGATGATGTCTGGCCTACTTCCCTCTACATGACATAGGTTGAGCACTAAATCTCATGCAACGCTTCCTGCCTCCCCTTCTACCATGACACCTGGACCGAAAATGTGGCCATTGATTCCACGACTATCACTGGCCTCATGGCATCCAAACGTATTCCGTCCAAAACTTCCAAGCATAGTCTGCCAACCCCGGAACTCCAGCTTCCACCTCCTTCCTAAAAGTTACAAACATGAATTTCCAGCAGACCGATTGTAGCTACCTTCAAAAACAATTCCTCTGACATGTCATCCTTGTTCCATAACCGAGGTTTTCCAGCCACGGTCATTGACAGGGCCCTCAAACATGTCCGGCCCATCTCCTGCGCATCTGCCCTCATGCCTTCTCCTCCCTCCCAGAAACATGATAGGGTCCCCCTCGTCCTCACTTATCACCCCACCAGCCTCCGCATTCAAAGGACCATCCTTTGCCATTTCTGCCAACTCCAGCATGTTGCCACTACCAAACACATCTTCCCTTCACCCCCACTGTCGGCATTCCGTAGGGATCATTCCCTCCGGGACACCCTGCTCCACTCCTCCATCACCCCCTACACCTCAATCCCCACCTATGGCACCTCCCCATGCCCACGCAAAAGATGTAACACCTGCCCTTCACTTCCTCTCTCCTCACCGTCCAAGGGCCCAAACAGTCCTTTCAAGTGAAGCAGCATTTCACTTGCATTTCCCCCAACTTAGTCTACTGCATTCCTTCCTCCCAATGTGGTCTCCTCTACATTGGAGAGACCAAACGTAAACAGGGCGACCACTTTGCAGAACACCTGCGGTCTGTCCGCAAGAATGACACAAACCACCCAGTCGCTTGCCATTTTAACACTCCACCCTGATATCTTGCCCACATGTCTGTCCTTGGCTTGTTGCACTGTTCCAGTGAAGACCAAAGCAAACTGACGGAGCAGCACCTCATCTTCCGACTAGGCACTTTACAGCATTCTTGACTGAATATTGAATTCAACAACTTTCGGTCTTGAACTCACTCCTCCATCCCCACCCCCATTCTGTTGCTTCCCCCTTCCTTTTGTTTTTTTCCAATAAATTTTATAGATTTTTTCTTTTCTTACCTATTTCCATTATTTTTAAATCTTTTATGCTCCCCCCACCCCCACTAGAACTATACCTTGAGTGCCCTACCATCCATTCTTAATTAGCACATTCGTTTAGATAATATCACCAACTTCAGCACCTCTATGTTCTTTTGTTATGTTGTCTGTGACATCTTTTGATGATCTGCTTCTATCACTGCTGGCTTGTCCCTACAACCACACCAACCACTTCCACTTCTCTCCCACCACCCAACCCGCCCCACACCCCTCATAATCACACACAACTTAAACCAACTTATATTTCACCGCTTCCTTGGATTCACCTAGTTCTGCTGAAGGATCATGAAGACTTGAAACGTCAACCCTTTTATTCTCCGCCGATGCTGCCAGACCTGCTGAGTTTTTCCAGGTAATTCTGTTTTTGTTTTCGATTTCCAGCATCTGCAGGTTTTTGTTTTTATCTCTGTGTTTAATTGACTGCCACTGCTCTTCAAGAAATGCCTATCTTGAAGAGGTTCTGTTCGTCTCTGCGACAAGATTTCCGTATCTGTCTTTTGCTTTGCTCACTGACATTGCTTTCCATTTCTCTCCTGGTGTTTGACAAGGTGTTTACTAAAACCCGCTTTCACAGCCATATCTCCTTTCTCAGTGACTGTCTCCGTCTCCGATTTACCCCACGTAGATTTCAACTGAAATTCCACCCCTCATGTTTCGAACCTACCCAGGATTATAGGTAGCTCCGGGGCATAACACGTTTCTCGGACTGCTGTTCCCATCACATTCTGAGATCCACACTCTGTGTCACACACCACCATATGAACACACTCGAACTCTCCCTCCAGCAGCACCGCTGTACCCTTTTTCAAAGCTGCGCGTGTCCCCAGTTTCATTTTATTCTTCGTCTCATCCGACGACTCAACAATATACTTTATCTCTTTCTCTCAAGTGATAAGGAAAGCATGCTCCAACAACTCATCGACACCAACACCCATCTAGGACCCTCTACCCCTGCCTGTCCCTCTGTCCCCAAACCATCTTCAAATCCCAGCCCCAGCCGTGTATTCACTATACCCTCTGACCTTCCCCTCTCCGATGCTGAACATTGCGTGCTCAGCAAAGGACTTAGTTTCATACCCTTACGCCCTCACCTCAATGAATTTCGGGCTCGGCACGATGCTGAACTCTTCTTCTGCCGTCTACGTCTTTGGGCTCACTTCCTTGGCAGGAGTCTTCTCCCCGTTCAACGGATCCTTTCACCCACCTCCAATATTCTTCCTCCACCGGGACCCCTCCCTCTGGATTCTTCCCTTCTCTTGATCTTTTCATTGAGAACTGTCAGCACGACATTAGTCATCTCAATTTCTCTGCTCGCTCACCCATTCTAATCTCTCTCTCTGAACTTAATGCATTCCATTCTGTCAAGTCCAACCCTGACATTGTCATCAAACACGCTAACAAGGGTGAAGCTCTTGTTGTCTGGCACACTGACATCTACCTCGTGGAGGCTGAGCGTCAACTCACAGACACTTCCCCCTACCTCCCCCTGGACCATGAACCAACCGCTGAACATCACACCATTGTTTCCAGGTCTGTCACTGACCTCATCTCCTCTGGGAATCTTCCTCCCACAGCTTCCAACCTGATAGTCGCCCAACCTTGGAAGGCGCGCTTCTATCTCCTACCCAAAATCCACAAACAGTACTGTCTTGGTAGAGCGATCGTGTCAGCTTGCTCCTGCCCCACAGAACGCATTTCTCATCATCTTGACGCCCTTCTCTCTCCCCTTGTCCAGTTCCTTCCCACCTACATCCGTGATTCCTCTGACACCTTACATCACATCAACATTTTCCAGTTCCCTGGCACCAACCGCTTATTCTTCACCTTTGACATCCAATTCCTCTACACCTCCATCCCTCACCAGGATGGTTTGAGGGCCCTTAGCCTCTTGCTTGAACAGAGGCCCGATCAATCCCCATCCACCACCAATCTCTTCAGTCTGGCAGAACTTGTTCTCACACTGAACAGATTTTCCTTCAATTCCTCTCAATTCCTCCAAATAAAAGGTGTGGCTATGGGTACCCGCATGGGCCCCAGCTATGCCTGTCTCTTTATGGGGTATGTGGACCATTCCTTGTTCCAGTCCCACTCCGGCCCCCTTCCACAACTCTTTCTCTGGTACATCGATGATTACTTCAGTGCTGTTCATGCTCTCGTCGGGACTTAGAATAATTTATTAATTTTGCTTCCAATCTCCACCCCTCCATCATTTTCACCTGGTCCATCTTTGACACTTCCCTTCCCTTCCTTGACCTCTGTGTCTCAATTTCTGGTGATAGACTGTCCACCAATATCCAAATACAAACCCACCGATTCCCACAGCTACCTCGACTACAGCTCCTCACACCCCGCTTCCTGTAAGGACTCCATCCCATTCTCTCAGTTCCTTCGCCTCCGTTGCATCTGTTCTGATGATCCTACATTCAAAAACTGTTCCTCTGACATGTCCTCCTTCTTCCTTAACCAAGGTTTTCCCATCCACGGTCATTGACAGGCCCCTAAACCGCGACTAGCTCATCTCCTGTACATCCGCCCTCATGCCTTCTCCTCCTTCCCAGGAACATGATAGGGACCCCCTTGTCCTCACTTATCACCCCACCAGCCTCCGCATTCAAAGGATCATCCTCCACCATTTCCGCCAACTCCAGCATGATGCCACCACCAAACACATCTTCCCTTCACCCCCCTTATCGGCATTCCGTAGGGATCGCTCCCTCCGGGTCACCCTGCTCCACTCCTCCATCACCCCCTACTCCTCAACCCCCTCCTATGGCAGCACCCCATGCCCACGCAAAAGATGTAACACCTGCCCCTTCACTTCCTCTCTCCTCAACGTCCAAGGGCCCAAACACTCCTTTCAAGTGAAGCAGCATTTCACTTGCATTTCCCCCAACTTAGTCTACTGTATTTGGCACCTTCCACGCGGCTTTCCTTTTGTTCACTAGATCGTTGAACAGCTCACACGTAACAGGTGTCTCTTGCCTTTGTGTCCATTTACCCAAGGCTGCCTTTTCGTAATACACATAATACACTACCTTAAATCCAATCATGATTTTTCAAACGCCATTGGAAGAACGCTGTGATCTCAGTACAGCAAAACTTGTAAATTGCAGTCAGTTGTATGAACACAGATGTCCTGACATCAAAGCTTCTAGGCTAAATAAATAAGTTCCCATGAACAAAAGTGAGTTCAATGGCAAAGATAAATCGGAAAGTCGGCGGGAAACTTTGAAATGCCTGCTGGAAATCCCAACTGAATTTTAAAAAAATAAGTATTTGCTCTAGAAGAAAAGAAAATGTTGCATAATATTCAAACTAATGATCCGTGCCTTTAGAAGCAGAGTTTTCTTCCAAATGACATTACATGGGATAGATCAGAAATTCAAAATTGGTTCGAGGGATAAAAATACCAGAATGATTATTATCGATGCGTACAAGCCAAGAGAGAGCTATCGAATTATTTTAACACAATTTACAATTTTTGCCTTAATTTCATGTTGTAACATTTTAATCGCTTAGAAACTAAAGCAGTGCTGCTAAAGGATAAGGACTATCAATGAATCGTGTCGCCTTAAGGTGGGGATTACAACGCCAGTTTGACAGAGACGAAAACTCACGTATTTCAGATGTTCCACAGCTTATTCGACCAGAAGCTGTATTTCCCTCATCATTCAAATTTACGGGCGTGATGATATGTCCAACCAAGCTCACATAGCATTTGAAGAAATATTAGACTTTAGAATTAGAATGGTTGTGACATTCCAATTATTAAATAATACATAAGAATATAAGAAATATTAGCAGGAGTCGGCCAAATGGTATCTTGAAACTTCCTCACTATGAAAATCGATCATTGTTGACATAGTGCGGCCTGAAATGCACATCTGTGCACATGTGTCTTCTCTAACATTCAATAATTTTATTGATGAAGTTCCACTGCCCGCTGCCGGAGAGAATTTCAAACACTAACAATCTTCTGGGTGAAGGAAAAAAATGCTCCTCCCCTCTGACTTAAATGGGGATCTCCATGATGTTATTTTTAAGAGTGCCCCTCACCCTATATATCCACTGGCATCGGCCATGACAATTCCATTCGGAAACTTATACCCGAACAACAAAATGAGCTATTATCCTTCTAAACTTCAAAATCTTCTACAAAACAAGCCCAAGACTTGCACAAAAAACACCCACTTCATCCCAGTAATCAGCGTCCTGAATCCTGCCTGAACTAACTCCAATGTAATTAAGTCGCTCTTTAAGTAACGTGACTAAAACTGCACACTATACTCTAGGTGTGGTCTAACCGATATTGTGTACTGTTATAGCAAGCGTTTTTTTTTATGCTTCCTCATCCTTGCAATCAAGAGCAACATTCCCTTTACCTTGTGAGCTTGCTGTACGCGCACACTGACTTTCTGTCATAAGTGCTCTTCAATAACAAGATTCCTCTTTATCGTTGCATCCTACAGTCTCTCTCCATTAAAATGAAAAAATCTGATTTTATATTCTCCCCTCCGGTGGAGAACCTCATATCTTCCCAAATTATGCTCCTTGTTTCAAATGTTGGCCACCCACTAAGCCTATATATCAATTTCCATACTTTTTGCATTCACCTCGGTACTTGCTTCGCTCCCCATCTTAATATTGTTCACAAATTGTGTTACAATTCAGCCTGTTGCTTCACAGAAGGCACAAATACAGAATGTAAAAAGCTAAGGCCCAATAAGTGATTTTTTTTCACTTGTGAGGGTAGACTTGTGGAGTTATACAAGTCGGGAGTGCTTTGTAAAGGGAGTGACTGCAATGGTCTATTGCTTCAGTCGTAAGATAATGGAGCTATCCGAGCTCAGTGTTTGCTGTTTTTTTTTGTTTGTAAATGTTTCATTATTAATAACATGTAACAGTTTGCAGGGTGCAATCTATCTCTTGTAACTCCCAGGCCTCTTTAATTCCGTGCTTTATAAACCAATTGGAAATCAATATTGCTTTTCTGAATGATACTCAAGCCATTCCTGAAGCAAAACTTTCCACTTTACATGCAAATCTAAATTGAGGACCGTCTTAGTTGTAATTGAGAAATTTGTAAGAAGCCAACTAGCATAAGATCCATAATTCAGAAACCACAAACTGAGCTGCCCGTAAAATCATCACTCACTTTATGGAATCACAGGCTGACAGGGACAGCGCATCTGCACATATACAGGAACTGCTCCTCACTTATGTTGAGATACAAGTAAGCAAAGCATTATTTTTTGAAGCAGCTGAAAAAATGTTATTCCCTGCGTTTTCTATCTAATAGATGCTCTCACTGGAAGCAGCGTTTCCTTTGTTGCTCTATATCATTAATTTATAAAGATATTTAGAATATTCCACAAGGCCTGACGTCCACTAGGGCACATAGCTCAGACCTGCGTTTAGCACCGATACTTCACTGACGCTTCCATCTGCATTGGCTTTTTTAGTGGATTATCTCGATCAGCATTCCACTCTCTGTACTCATTTAAGGGAATTGTATCCCACTGGCTGTGTCCCTGTCATTATTTGCAGTAACGGAGAAATGGTTTGGGAAGATTTTCACTGTTATTCATTGCTCAAATTATATTTCTGTTTCACCCTGTTTGAGTGTAAATTGCGAGCAGATACTGCTGCTCCTGTTTCCCACACGGCTAAAGACTGACACGCTCAGATATTCGGACGGCCGTATAACCACCACATCTGCATAAAACATAACAATCATAGTAACTGTGGTAAGTTCCATGAACACGTAGGATGAACATTCAGCGTGTGTACAGAAAGCTCAGAAGGTAAAGGGAATGGTGCTCTTCATTGCAAGGATGACGAAGAATAAAACAAATTACCAGCTACAGCTGATCTAATAATTGAAGCGAGACTGAATGATAAATAAGCAAACAAAACCGATTGATTAGTATTTTAAACTAGAGTTTTATAATGATGGGGAAATATCAACTAACACATGATTCATAGTCTCTTGAGAAAGCAAGGATGGAACAGGAAGGGATACGAACATTGTGTACAGGTCTCCGTCTAACCTATTATGCAAAAATACCAATTGTAGCAGGAGGAAATGGACAGTAAAAGTGGGAAATTATTGGATTATAGTGAGTTTAGTGTAATAGACTTTAACTAATAACAAGGAACTTCAAGGATCATTGTAACTGTTTGGGTGGCACAAGAGAATTTGAAGGATTGAAATAAAAATTGAAACATTAAATGGCATCTTGGTAAACACTTATACATGTGTTTACGTGTTTTTTTTTAAGACTCCAGAAATTATATTGTCAGACAAAATATATAAACGATGCAAATCAAATGACAAATCCACTCTGAATAACTGCGTAGTGTCAAAGTTAAATTAAGTCGTACACACTAAGCACATCGAAAGCTAGTGTTAGAAGGGCAGAAGAGAACGACCAGGAAGAGCATGAACACTGCTAGAAGCGTTGGAAAGCTGTACAGAAATCCATGAAATGAAGTTATCAAGTAACACATAACAAAGTAGCTAAATATTCTAACAGTACATTGACACAAAAGAGAATAAAAAATAAGCAGCAGGAGAATTTGGACACCAACCAATGCACAGGGTGTAAGAAAATGTGAACAGGGAGGCAACGGCAGATCTTTTAGCAAATTACATTGCTTAAGAGTTCCTTTGAAGTGGAATAAGGTGCACTTGCGACTGGAAGGCTGGATTCGAAATTATCTAGAATCACATAAGAATGAAGTCGAGCAAAATGTAACCAAGACAATGAAGCTGAGGTGATCAGGCCCAATCTCTGAGGAACGGTCTTACGGACTTGAAACGTTATCTTGGTTTGTCTCTCTGCACAGATGCAGCAAGACCTGCTGAGATTTTCCACAATGTCCTTGTTTTATTGTTAATACTAAACTTTCTCTGTCCTGCAAGCTGGGAAAATATGAAGTGAATATGCACTTAAGGTGAATGTTTCAGTAAGTCCCTTGTGACTAGGAAACTGAAACAACCCCATCAAGGCAAGGCACAGTCCGATATTTACCAGCCGTCTGCTCTCACCACACCTAAAGAACAACAATGATCCATTGTTTCGTGACCTCATAAACAGTGGTAGGTTGACACATAAAACGTGATGCCTGATGGCCCAGTGTTATCACTGGGTTTCAGTAAAAGTCTCTGTTTGATCGCAGATCCGCTTCCCGGATATTATGATAATTTCAGGATGGAATCACTGAATTCCAGATCGGTTAATTGCTGCTGGAATATGGCCCTTGTGATCTCCTAACAGTGCCAGTTGACGGTGATGATCTTCCCACTCTCAGTGAGTTGAATTGCTGACAGTCACGCAGTGATCCCTCCTCTGTACCCTGGCGCTTTTATGAATTCTATTCCAATCCCCATTCAATTGTATGTACAAAGACATCTGCCAAGAAAAATCAACTATACCCGAGCTTCTCCATCAAAAAGTTGTGTGAAGATTGCTAGGGAAGATTATTTTTAATGTCAAGCGATTGCAAGAAAAATTTGGCTTTGAATGAAACTCATGGCTTTGACATAGTTGGGATGTTACATATTGAAGTTGCAGAAAATCTAAAAAGCAACTACAATGTTCAAGAAACATTGACTACCTGAGGCAAAATAAGTAGATTTGCACTCATTTAAAGGAGGTCTAAATTTGTGCTGCTTCACTGGGTCACTAAGTGCCTGGAGAGGGAACAAATGTCCTCCTTTGTTTCTCCCAGAGTCTTTAGCTGCCGTAATTAATGCTGCTTGCTGTGAAGACAGCGAACATTTCAATGTTCCTTCTCCCCTTTGCCACTATCAAAACATTATTAGCCCTTAACACGGTCATTAACATTCCATTTGTTCTTTTGTTCATGATATCAAGATTAGTCTCTCCTCTGAAGTCACCAATCGCTGGCCTTCTATGCAGCTTGATCTGCGCCACAAGCAATGAACAGTATCCATTTCCTGAAATTTCTACTTCGCTTTAGCTCTGAAGAAGAGTGAATAAAATTCGAATCATGGATGCCCAATATCCCTACACGTCTATTCCCACCAGTATGGCCTGAGGCTTCCCCACTTCTGACTTGACCAGGGGCCCGGGCAATCAGCCATCCATCACCAAACCCCGTCTGTTGTTCTCCCAAACATAAATTTCTGCTTTACCTTGTCTAACTTACTTGATTTAAAATGTGAGGCTATGGGTTGCTGCATGTACCCAGTTATCCCTGCCTCTTCAAATGTGCAGTGGAGCATCCATTGTTCCATTCATACTCACTCAACTCTTTTTATTCGGTACATCGATTACTGTACCGGTGCAGCTTCTTGCTGTCGTCCAAATCTGAGGGGAAAAAAACAATTTTGCTTCCAATTTCCACCCTGCTATGCCCTTAAACTGCTCCATCTCTGGCATTTCCTCTCCCTTCCTTAACCTCTCTCTCGTCATTTATTGAATAGTGCGCACATCACTTTTCATGTTTAGCCTAGTGACTATCACAGACACCTCGACCCATGCTCCTCCACAACATGCTTCCTGTGACGCCTCCATCCCATTCTCCCAGTTCCCTCAGCGACTTCACATCTGTTACGATGATGCTACTTTCCAAATAATCACTTTGGGCATGTGTCCCTTCTTACATAACCGAGCATCCTCACGCTCTGTTGCCGACAAGACCCTCAAGTGTGTCCTAGCCACTTCCCGCGCCTCTGCCCGCACATGCCCCCTCCCTTCTAGGACCATGATATTGCCCCTATGCCCCCAATTTTCAACAAAGCCATCTCCAGATTCGAAGAATATACTTGTGCCATTTTCGCCAACTCCACCAAGACACCACCACAAAACAGAACTTCCAGTCCTCCCATCAGTCAGCATTCCATCGGAACCATTCCCTCTGGGCTACCTCGACAACTTCTCTATCACCCCCAAACTTTCATGCCGTTCCCATGGCACCTTCCCACGTAATTACAGAAGTTGTAACTCCTGACCCTTTCCCTCATCCCTCCTCACCGTCCAATGGCTCAAACAGCTCTTTCAAGTGAAGCAGTGCTTCACTTGCACCACCTTCAAATCGGTCTTCTAAAGTCACTGCACCTAACGAGGTCTCCGCGACATTGGACAGATTAAAGGCTGACGAGAAGACAGCTTGGCAGGACACCTTCAGTTTGTCCACAAGCAAGACCCAATCCTCCCTGTCGCTTTTCATTTCAACACAACGCATGTCAATTCTTGGGCAGCTGCAATATTTCAGTGAACCCCAACACAAACTGGAGGAACAGGGTCTCATCTTCGCTTTAGGCACCTTACAGCCTTCACACTTAACATTCCATTCAACAACTTCAATTTTTTTAACTCTTTTCTCTATCCAAACTCCCTTTTTAATCTCACTTTTCTCCATTCACTCTTATTTCATCAACTTATATTGCAGTAATTTATACATCGTTTTTACCTTATTAATCTGCTCCTCGATCCTATTTCTATTATTGTTTTTCCCCACCACTGTCGCCCTCACCAATCCCACGTCTTAAATTGCTAGCTGTGACTTCTTCCATGTTTTCGATCACACAATCCTACTATTGTTCTGCGATCATCACTTTCTGCTTTCTTACATATATGCGACAATCATGGCGGTTTTTAGCCCATACCACTACCATTAACAATCCTTGTTTCATTGAATCATTATTACATCTTTGGCAATCTCTCCTTTTACATCACCGAACAGAGTTTTTTTTCACCATCTTCACCTGCTCCTCTCCCCTTAAACAGTATAAACCTCATTAAAAAAAATCTTCAGCTCCCTCGAAGGGTCGTACGGACTCGTCATGAGTTTCTCTCCCCACAAATGCTGCTGGACCTGCTAAATTTTCCCAGCATTTTCTGTTTCTGCTTCAGTTTACAGCAACCCCTATTAACGGAAACTGCTGGTTAATTTTCTACAAAGACTATTGGTCACACACTGACAATTATGAATTCAATATGATGCCGTAAACAAGAGTTTCAATATCTACCAATATGAACGTTTTTTTCTCATAATTTTCAAATTCCAGGAAATAAACGTAAAAAGAATAATCATTACAGACTGGCAGGGGCAAAGAATAAAATCAAAAATTAGAATATTTTTCATTGCCTGAAGTTGTTAAATTCAATTCTGACTCCAAGAGGCATTAATATGCCTAATTGGAAGCTAAGGTGTTGTTCTTCCAGCCTGCATTGACCTTCGTTGAAACATCACAACAGACTGAGGACAGAATTGAGCATGAGAGCAATATGGTGAATGGAAATAGCAAGTCATAGGAAGATCGGGATCATGCCTGACACAGATCATTTTATTTACCACAAGACCAGCAAGTCTGCTTTCGGTCTCCCCAGTGTAGACGAGACTACGCTGTGAGCAGCGAATACATGAGAGTATATTGAACAAAGTGCGTGTAAATCGCTGTTCGAGCTGGACAGATTGGTTGAGGCTTTGAAGGTGAAGGGGAAGGAAGTAAAGTTGCATTCAGTACAGCTCCTTCCATTGAACGTAAGAGTGCCCTTGGAAACGCAATAAGGTTGGATTGTACCAAGGAGTCACAGAGAGTACTATTCCTTTAGAGTGTTGACAGGCTAGGGAGGGGTCCATGTGTTTGTTGCTGGCATAATGCTAAAATTCTTGGAAGTGGCGTTGGCTGCTGGGGTTTAAGAATGAGTTCCAGGGAACCATGTCCTAGTCTCAGGAAGAATGTGTGCAGAAGAGCTGGATATGCGGACACTGTTCAGAGGGAAAAGAGTGGGGTTTACTTGTTTGGGGAAGAAGCGAAGCTTTTCAGGATGTTAATTGTGAAATGTAGCTTCATCAGATATGTGGGACGTGGGAAATGTCGGAATAAAAGAGAGTCCTTACTGAAGGAATTATGTGAAGTGTTATAGCGAGACAACTGTGGAAATCCGTGGATTTGTAAAGAATATTCGTCAACAGCATATAATCAGCAATTGAGGCAGGGAATTCACGGAATGCAGGTATTGGAGGTGGATGATGTGATAGTGAGAAAGGGATGTCATTGGGAGCAAAATTGATTAATGATATGTTTACAGACATTCAGGGGAAAGCAAGAAGTGGCATGAAAACAGCCCTCGCTATTCCAAAAAAAAAAGAAATAATCCTGGGATTGGGTCGGAATTCATTCAGGAACGTACAAAATGACCACTCCCCAAAAAGGCAGATGTAACTGGGGTCCATACTGGCAGCAAAACCCACACCGACGTTAGTGCAACTGTGACAAGAGAGAAAAACGTTTTTTTTCACGCAGTGCATAATTGGGGTTTGAAATGCCAAGCCTGGAATTGTGGTGGAGGCAGTTTCTATAGCGGAATTTAAACTATGAATGGGTGATTATCAAAATGGAAACAATCTGCTGGGTTAAAAAGAAAAGGCAGGAGATTGACACGAAGGTAAAATGTCCAGAGAGCGGTGTAGACACAATGGGGTCGTCCATGTACCCCTTTACAGTTGGTTGGTTCTTTGATTCTTACTTTGCGGAAAAAAATAAAAACAACTTAATGTTTGTTTCCTCAATGACAGAACGAGTTCAGCCAGGCTGAGGTGGGGGTTTGTGGATGTGGACTGTTCGGGCCTCTTTTGGTTGAAGAAAATTAGAGCCCTTAATAAGCCAATGTTGAGGAGGGAGGTTTAGAGGGATTGGATGTACATAGTGAAGAGTAGCAATTAGGGCCAGGTAACTGGAAAATGTTGAGGTGATGTAGGGCATCTGAATAATCACAAATATAGTTAGGGATTTTATGCACAGTGGGGAGAAAAAATAGAGACAAATATGAAGGAATAACTTCATCGCGGTAGGCACTGCTGGAGACAATGGGTTAAGTAGGATAGTGCTTTTTGGGACTTTATATAAAGTAGGTACAAGTGAGCTGCAGAGCTGGGGCAACATGAGGCTGGAGGGATCAGAGGGATGTTCTCCTTTGGAGTTGAGGTCGGTAGCAGGCTTGAAAACAATGGTTTGATGTTTGTTGGTGGGGTTTTCGTCCAAATGGGGTGCAGAAGACGTATCTGTGTTTTGGTACACAGATTCCGGAAGGTAGAGGACTGTGTGCCAGGCAACATGCGCATCAAATTGAGTGTGTCAACTTTGCTTTTTTGTACATTATGTTAATGTAAATGAATGAACACACAGTCACACAAAACTACATGTTTATGAAGTCTGTGATTCTGAGCCAAGCTCATAGGAAAACCAAAAATAATTTAACTGCCGATGTGACTCTACTTAGACTCTCGGCCATAAATTGGCATAGTGACTTATAAACTGACATTGTGATGATAAAGTAACCAGAAAGATAGAAAATAAGTAATCACCCCCAAAATGACAAAGAGTCCTCAATCCTGAGCAATAATAAAACTCTGTTTTTTGCAAAAGAAACAAAAACCAAGAGATTACCCATGTCCCAAATTAATCGATGAGCCAGAAATTGTCGCCCTGCTGTATACACTGTCCCAATGATTAGAACATAATTCATTGAATTTAAATGTTCGATCACCTTCAAACTAGCACTGAGATATTGTGTACCCAACTATCTTAAAACTAACTCGCTACTCATATACTGCCTCACTCCTCCAAAAGTACAAGCTCCCCATCAACGAACCCTCGACAACCAATAAAATTACGTTAATTTCGCGCTGTCGAAAAACTGCCACTCTCGTCCTAGCAACGCAAAAAAACTATATAAAGTCACATTCTGATTTGTTGAAATAGAACATGAAACACCACTGATAACATCAAGCTCTACTGACACAAGTCCCATACTGGGACAATGCAATATGTACCAATGATCTGACGGACACCGGTAAACTGATAATGTGCCAGTTAACTTTTGAGAGCCATAAATCTATGGGCAATGGCAGACTGAGACAAAAACACAAATTGACTCATATATATCTACCCGTACTACCATCGATGTACTGAATCGTGTACTCATGTTATATTTAATAAAAACTGTAAGGCAATGCGCTATCAATTAAGTGAACTATTCAAATAAAGCGCATAATCACTAGTTAAAAACGTCTTTAGCATTATATGAATCATCCAGCTCATTAAAAACACAGGCACAATAATATGATGCGTACAACGAGAGCTGATAATGAACTATCAATAATGAAGTAAATCAACCATTTCGATTAATGTGAACCCATTAACTTTAACGGCTTCCTGATTAAATCTGACTCACCTTCTGAAGGCTGACTGGCATCAGTCAGCTGGATATATGACTGTCCGACATCAGCAATTGGAATCAACCACCAATTCAAAAAAACAAGCGGAAACTGTGTGAACACAGGCAAGGTCGTGGCACGGCCTTCGCTGGAAGGCCGGGGATGAGGGTGGACCAACTTAAAGCCGGTTTGAACATTAGGCAGAAGCATTCCGTGGCCTTCGAATGAAGGTTCGGGATTGTTTGGGACTACTGAAAATGTTTCGAATATTCGCTTAATTCATTTCTTGGCTTTAAAGTTTGGCTCGGGACGATTAGGGACCAACAAATAAAATTTCCATTGTCGGCAGAGTCCCTAATTGTTCCACTGAACACCTACTTTGACTCTGTCTGTGCTGGAGAGTAGATTATTGCTAACGTGTGATTAAGAGTGAGACATTGGCGAAATTGAATTTGAAACACATTCACATATTGGATATGGGTAAACGACAGGCACTAATCAAAGCAGCAAAAACAATTTGCCGAAATTCCGCCAGGGGACAGAAAGATAGGAGCGATACTGAATAGTCGTTGATTTTACATCAAGCAGCAGTCCAGTACTGCTCCAAAGGTGTCTGTGTTAGGGAAACTTTCTTATATTTAGGCATTACTGTCATCATCAGCAGTGAAACATTAAATGCTTCAGCATTGTATATAAGCAGTGATCAAGCAAGCCAGCAGATAACAAATTAAGTATTACATTGGGGTTTTCTAAGTGAAACATTTTAAGGTAAATTGACAGTTGGCAAAATGTAATTCATATAAAGGGAAAAATGCAAATACCATATCAATATAAGGATATCTTGCTGATTCAACATCCATAAATTGACTCGAAGCACACGAATGTTAAAAAAAACAAACACCTTATACAATAATTATACCGCACCCGCCACAACAAGCAGCTCAATGTCCAAATCTGCAAT
Organism: Isurus oxyrinchus; assembly: GCA_026770705.1. NCBI lineage: Eukaryota > Metazoa > Chordata > Chondrichthyes > Lamniformes > Lamnidae > Isurus > Isurus oxyrinchus. Next base: position 66,247 of record JANJGN010000616.1, read on the forward strand.
TTTCTGAGCACCAAGCAAGTGATTTAGAATTCATCACTTAACCAAGTTACCAAGACCCATCAGCTCACTCCTCGCTATGAATACAAATGAATAAAATGTAGAAAAGCTATCCTGTGCTCTGAAACTGACCAAGCATCTCAGAAATCCTCCAGTATATATCACTTTCCATATTATCTAACCATCCTTTGGAATTTAAACTGATACACTGTCCAGCAGCCCAGAACCATTAAAAACATTCAGGACACAAACAAAAGAGGCTTACTCGTTATCCGAGGAAATCTTCATCCCTCATCAAAATCTTATCCGTAAAGTGATGCCCCTGGTCTGCTCTGGGGAGCTTGGCTATACCGAAGCATTTTTTTTTAGCAGGAAGCCAGACCGCCAGTAGCTTGAAGTCGGTGTTGTTGAGGGTGGGGTGGCATTTGGGGTGTTTTTTTGTTTTATTTAGGGGGGTGGGGGGCGTTGGTAAATGCCGACATGCTGGCTGCCGATTTTCACAGCCTGAGCAATGGCAATAGTCAGTTAACCCGGCAAGGTAGACGTTTTGTTTGTAGCACACGTCAGACTGTTTCGACAGTTTACCAACATCTTATTTCCTGACCAACTGTCAATGGCACTGATTAGATTATTTTCAGGCGATATTATGTCATTTTGTTCCCTTGGATTTGTGCTGTCATCCCGATATACCGCCCCGATATATTGGCCTGGACATGTTCAAAGTTCACAAGCCTTATGTCAATATTATAAGGGAGCAGCCACGAAGCTGCTGGTGCAGACATCACCACAATGCCAGGTGCTTCCTGTCAGTTCTGCACAACAGCAAAACATACAGCGAGTGTTATGTTTTTTTTCTGCACATTACGAGTGTATTGGGATTACACGCAGACATCTTCAATACTAATTACTCATCTTGAAAAGAAAACACATTTCATGTTGGAATAAGTATCCCTGTGTTCTCTACTTCTCCCCAAGACTAACGCTGGATGATTGGAAACAAGTTTATTCAAATGATTGGCAATATTTCGCGAAGAAGGTGCAACTACAATTTCGGCAGCAATTAGAGAATGAGTTAGGAGCAGCACAGTTCCGACTGGGTAAATGGGGAAAACCGCCCAACTAATAATGGTGGTCTCTACACATCTGTTATTGGTGATAATGGTAATCAAGCAACTGCCATTTAAATTAAGCATTTTCTTAAAGTGTGACAACAATGGGCACCAACAAATTAGAAGACAAGGAGATGCAGCCGGTATTAGATTTAAGGTTATTTCAATCTCAGTAGTTAGCTAAATCGCTAAGTTTAGCTGCATGTATTTTAAATGTATTGACCATCATCTTACATGGAATGTCCGTCAAATTCTCCTCCACAAGTCTGAAAAAATAAACTCGTTATGGGACTGCAGTCAATCCAATGAAATTTATAAGTAGTAGCCACAAAAAATCCAGTGCAAACACACAGCGTCATCAATATACGCAGAGTTATTTATCTGCGAAGATTTTAACTGGGTCCTGTGGCCTTGCATCTTAGAAAGTGACGTTGTAAATAGATATTTGCGTTGATTGTGTCTGTCGCTTTCCTATGGTGAAAAGGCCTCTCGACAAAATGTACCTGTGTGTCAAGTATATTTAATTGTTTAATACGTTTAATGCATTTATGAACTTACGGTTCAATGTGCTGCAGTCTGCCTGACATTGAAAGCGGTAAAGCACACGCTCTCCAGCTCAAACACAGATTATAATCAGGACGCAGAAAATACATCACAGTACGTTTAAAAATTAAACTTTGCAGCTTTCAAACAAACCGAATATGGTAACTCAAATCCTTTCCTTCCTCACAGGAAAAGGCGGTGGATGGTCCTCGGCTCTTTTTCTCCATTAATGGGGAGGTTCATTCTCATTGGTTTGTTCGCAGGCGGCAGTATAGAGTTCTCACATGATAACATCTATCGGTTATTTGGAAGTCACCCCTGTACAAAAGTTTTCAAATACTTAATTGCCGACTCAGCCGGGTTTTCGGAAGGTGTTCGAAGGAGAGCTCGGCAGCTGTGCACAGCATTCGGTTCATTCGCAATTCCTATCTCAGGAACCCGCTGCCGGGACGATGCTGCGGTCCTTTCTGACTCTAACTGCGCTGCAGCTTTTAAACTGTGAGTGTTCACAAATTGATATCATCCTGTTCTATATTGAGTCTTCTACTATTAAGCAATGAATCTTATCAATACACATATTGATATTTACTGCTTATAGTATTGACATGGTTGGCAAGGCAATTTCAGGATTTGTTTTCAATATTAACAATTTTTCCTATTGTGTAGTGGGATATTGATGCATAATAATACGCAGAGCGAAGGAAGCTCGCTATCTGAAATGCCGGAGAATGCAGAAACCCTCATCACATTTAAAACATGTTCGGTTGCGCATTTAAATTATGGTAGCGCAGAAACCAAGGGGCCAAAACTGTAAAGTGGGGCAAGGCGGTGTCCGATTGTTCGACCCGTGAAGGTCCCTGTTCTCTACCGGAGTTCACCTGAGGTCCCTTTACCGGCTGGCTGGTTCGGAGTTAAAAACATTCCCAACTGAGAAAGTTGTACAAATGTAAAGCAGATGGCTTTCCCGAGAGATAGTGTTCCAGTATGGGCTTTATTTATGGAAAAGGGACGATGTAAATTTATTTTTGCCCTTCATTATTATCGTATGAATTGAAGATTGAAGTGTCGAGTTTATTGCTGACATTTCATCCAATGATTATTTTAGGTTGTTCAAGTGATTTCAAAATCGATCATTTTGAATCGTATTTGAAAGGTGTTTCTCCTGATTGGTGGTTGTTTTAAATGTCCATTTGATATTTACCTCAGGCTGATTTAAATCTGAAATAGAACATAAATAACATAGCATATGCATTTATTGAGTCCCCTGCGTCTATTCCTTACGCACAGCTCATGAAGATTTACACTCTGATCGGACAATATCAGCTGAGCTTGTACGACGTACAGAGCCATCAATATTAGAGTAAAATGTAGCGGAGTCTTGGTTTACGCCAATTTAATGAGTATGAAACTGCACCTCCTAACGTGTGAGCCACCCCACACATTAATGTCAGGGGTATTTCTAGTCGATGTCCCGTCTGAATTATGTGTGATATAGAGGCAAACACTAAAGCGTCTATAACATTTGGTTCAGCCTTGGAGTGATTTGCAAGTTCGATAAATAGTGTAAATTGATATAAGATTAAAGAGCACAATTAATATGATAATGTTTTCTATTGGTGATTAAGTGCATTCTTCAAAGATATTGTTACTGCAACCCCTTAAACTGGTGGGAAATGGCATTTATCAATGTTCCTGATTAATTTGTCAGTACATCCTTCCAAGTTATGACCACCTTGTAAAAGGTTTAACATTCACATTTAATTGTTTATTTTGAAAGGTTATGTCAAAAGTACGTTGGTTCAAATGTATTCCGTATTCTATTTTTTTCACAGTCCCATGTGGTGTTTAATGAGGTATCGAGTCTTGTGCCTTTATTTCCTTGCACCTGCCTGAATTTTTGTTCACTTTTATGTCGATGCTTTGTTGCAGCTTTTTTTGCTGATTCCAGTGTGTCTCTTCGGTTACAATTATAAATCCCTAATTAGCGACATTAAATGCTGGTTTACTGAAATGGAAAATCGCTGCACTCTTGTCAAGTAAACGGTAAAAGGCATATGGTTCTCTAAGTCAGTTTCCATTATTTAAAAATAAATCATTGACTCTATATTCCAGATATTGTAATTTTTTGAGGAACTTGTCTTTTAAATCAAAGAACTGCTGGAGGCATGTTTTATATATTGCTCCAGAAATTATCTTCACATATCCAGGACTGAACAAAATGCTTTGTCGAAAACTGGAGTAGTTTTCCCTAAATGCTTGAATAGTTAGGGTTGTGGAGGTGAATTCTGAAGAGTTAATTTAATTGTGATTAAATCTGAGCTTGTAGACACTTTGCGCATGTGTCTACTTTTAAATCCATCAAGATCAACCGGCCACATTTTCCTCACTGCTTTTGGAGACCGGAAACTAGGCTATTTTTTTTTCACAGCTAATTAACTTAATTCCATATGAAACTGAGACTTGGATGACAAAAAGTCGAAACCTATCACACTCCCAGCATTTAACTTTTATCTTGACCTCTGTGCCTCTTGGACAGAAACAACAGACTCGACATACAATTCTAACCTGGTAACTGAAATTCAGCGGAGAAGTAGCGGAGACTGATGCTGTTTGAATGGAACGTATCAGAGTCTGGAATGTAAATTAACTCAATGAGTGCAGAATCCGAGTCAGGGCTGAACTCACCGATGAATGACACAATGCACATATTTCATTAACTCAATTTCCTCAGTTGAAATACGGTCAAACCTACTGGTGATCAAGTGAAATAAGAAGGATGCAATTGTTTTTTTTTCAGCATTTGCGGGTTGGACATGACTTTTGAACACAATGTAATAAAATATTAATCATTGTCAGCATTAATATTGCTTGCATTAGCTTCTGCCATGAGTACAATTGTTCAATCCAATCTCCAAACAGTTACATAGCTAAAAATGTTGTTATCTTGACGTATTTAATCTGAGTTTTCGTTAGCTTTTATTTTGTCCTAAACAATGACCTTTTGATCTGAAGTTGGTGTTTCTACTTCATACTTTTTGCATGTACAGAGTCAATAAATTATTAAGTTCTCTCCTCCACCTGCCACGTTCCCGATCACTTTGATGCAGAGTTAAGGGGATCTCAGGACTTTTTTTCAATTAATTTGCACCGGGGCGTGGATTTTTTTTTTTGCTCCTTTGACGGTCGAAGGCACGAAAATAAATTCTGGTTTACTGAAAAGGAATAAATTCGAGTATTGTTGTCAGATACATTTTTCATTTTCTGAAAAAAAGCATTTATATTGGTTATTTACTTTAAATTTAATAAAACAAATCATAAAGAAGCTTAAATTCTAAAATCCTAATTGTGTCACTAATTTAACGAAGTTTTCCTGCAGAGCGCAGAAAGGAGGCAGAAGATGAAATTTCAATTATCCAGAATAATTTTCACAAACCAAGCGCTGATCAGGTTCAAATCCCAAAAGGGGTCCTATTGTGTTCAAATTTGGAATATGTGGGATCAGACGGAGCGAGATTTTAAAGGGATAAAACAAAAAAAAAACTGCGGATGCTGGAAATCCTGAACAAAAACAGAATTACCTGGAAAAACTCAGCAGGTCTGGCAGCATCGGCGGAGAAGAAAAGAGTTGACGTTTCGAGTCGTCATGACCCTTCAAACTTCTGTTGAAGGGTCATGCGGACTCGAAACGTCAAGTCTTTTCTTCTTCTCCAATGCGGCCGGACCTGCTGAGATTTTAAAGGGTTTATTTAACTTGTAGAAGTTTCATTGAATGCATATTACGGACTGTTTTAATTTCCGTTCATTAGACATCAAACTGAGAAATTAATAAATCCAATATTAATAACTGCAATATCTAAATAGTAACTTGCATGTGCTTAACAAAAACTTTGAATACGCGACCAAGTACATATCACATTTCGATATAATCCGGATCCAACTCAAATACCTGGTCAGTTAGTTTTAATTTCTCCCCTGCTGCTCTTGCACAGGCAACGAAGTGTCAAGTGTAAATGTTTCTAAACCCAGTTTGCTGGAAGCCGAACGCCTTTACTCTTAGAGAAGCATGTATAATATTTTGGGATTTTAGTTCACTGGCTGAACGGTCCAAATAATTTAAATTTGCGGTTCCTGCCATCTGAACCCGCACACGCATTTTTCAAAAAGATGTTTATCTGTGGCAGAGATTTCTGAATGCTGTGTGCTATAATGAGCTTAAAGATTTCAAATAGACTTACGGACAATGACTGTTAATTTTTCAAAGTTAAACTGTAAATTGAAACCTATCAATGTTGTTTGCGATAGGATAATTATGGTTCTAATGAATATTATTTGCACACTGAAAGCTGAGGAGAGCACCAGATCTCACATTTTCCCAGGAATTAACCTGTGAACATAATTGATTATTTGTTTTATATTGGGGGTGGGTTGTCAAATATTTCTTAATTAAAATGAAGCTTACTGCGGCAGACATTTATGCGAATATTATTTAGGTGAAAATGAATGTCCGCCATTTCCAAATGCTACATATTTAATTTTACACAGAATCTTGTTGTAGTTAATGAGATATCAGATGTGAATTCTCAAACTCCTTTCCTTTTATGTTGCTTTATACCAGGCTTTAGGACGCATTCATATCTTGTGCATGTTATACATGAGGTACTTAATGAGGAGATGTTTGGACTGCCGATCAAGGGGGTTGCTATGACCTAGCTGGTGCGCAGCGTCTTTAGTATTTTTGCCATTGCCATTGCCAAGGCAATCAAAGACTACTCCAACAAACTCCTGAGTTATATAGTCTAGGTAGGCGCTGGCTTTGTGCAGGGATTACAGAAATCAAGCACGGGTTTGCAGAAATCCAACTGAGGGCGGGAATCAATGTGAGATGTTCTATAACACGTTTAGCAGGGAATATAAATATGGCCGAAAATCATCCTGGTTAAAGTAAAAACCCGAAAGAATTTTAACGCTCAGTCAATTGTGTGAAATCAACAAATGGAAAGTGACCAAGAAACATGCAGGTCACAATGTCATCGGGCACCGAAGGTTGGTGATGTAAAGATATCTCCGATAGTATGTTACAGGGACTTTAGAAGGTGATCTGTGTAATGGGGTATTCTCGGGATCTCCTGGGTAAACGGTGACCAGTTAATAACATGAACTTGCTGCTGAGCCAGTATTGGATGCTTCATTAGGATTGGAAAACAGATGAAATCACAAACCGCGGGATTATTTCTTCCGAAACTGGACGGGAAATCTACCCTCAGATAATGATGCAAACTTGGGTGTTTGTGAAATATTTTAGCATCAAGTTTCTGCAAACCTTATGTTCAAAAAAGGACAAAATATTCTCGCTGTTGCTTTTGAGAAATAACTTTTCTGTCCGTTTCATTGTGTTCTTACCCCATGAAACTTTAATTCTCAACATTTCATTTCATTTCAGGCAGAAATGGGAGCAGTCAGGCTGATCAATCAGGTAATAACTCTGAATTTTCGTATTATTTGAAATCTTCCTGTCCACTCAACGTCAATTAAAACTAACAGTCAGAGCCAATTCAAGTAGCGATTTAATCAGCGATTAACTCGCTCTCCCAGTGCCTTTCAGTGAGGAATGGAAAGTTTCCTGCACTCCGGTAATCTTTCATAATTAAACACTGTTGAGGGACAATTGCTGCCTAATGCAGAGAGACCATGACTGGGGAGGTGAAGCTCAATAACAACTGATACTGCTAGCGAATCCCAATACGGGAATTATATCCAACCAGAGATTACAACGTGACATTACAGTTCCGGTGTTTGGGGGAGGGTGGGGCTGTCTGTCAGAAGGAGCTTCCAAATTGCCCCCCGGCTGGATCTCAGTCAGTTAGCGTTTACAGTCGCGTCCATCTCCTGGTCTCTGGGGGCTGGAATATACTCTGAACATATCGACCGACTGTCCCATAAGGGGCATCTCTCCCACTTATTACCGATTCGTTTAAAGGGTTGAATACAATTGTAACCTTGCGTTTGACACTTTTGATATAATTCAATGGGAAATTGTGCGCAAGTCAATAAAGCAAAGTCTCCTGCTCTGCCCTGTAGAAAGAGGAGACCGGTTAGTTGGGGCTCGTGGATTTAATAGGTTATAATTCTGCTCATTTTATTGTATTTTACAGAGGCAGTGAAACTGAGACTGGCGAATGGGAGCAGTCGGTGTGCAGGAAGAGTGGAGATTCACTACAGGGGGCAGTGGGGGACTGTGGATGATGACAGCTGGGACCTGCAGGACGCCGCTGTCGTGTGTCGGGAGCTGGGCTGCGGGACCGCGGTCTCTGCACTGGGCAGGGTTCACTTTGGGGAAGGTTCCGGGCCTTTTGTGACGTATAGTGTTCAGTGCAGCGGGAACGAGGCCGCCCTGCGGGAGTGTAGATCAGCTCGCTGGGTTCACCGTTCCCAGTCACACAGATCTGATGCCAGCGCGATCTGCTCAGGTACAAATATACTTTCTGCTCTCATCGCACGTCCGACCTGATTTATTTGCGCTGGAGTAATGGCGGAAAAGCTATTTTGGGACTGCTCATAGCTGAAAAATGAGAGTTAAGACAGGATAGTCCATTTGGACTTATTGTTTTATTCAATTAGAATGTATGAGTAAAATAAATTCATTTCAAAAATTGTGTTAGTTTTAAAAATAAGCTCACATCGCACTGGCACGTTGTGCCCCGCTACTGGCTTCTTGCTGTGACCTTCCGAGGAGGGGGAATAATGTTGGGAAAATCCCGCAAGCAATTACCCTCTCCCTCCCCAGTCACACGGATAGTTAGGGATGCTGTTGCGGGATTCAGTGAGAGCGATTGTGGAGCCCGGTTGTTCAGTTCCCGGCTCTTAGTGTATTGTTTTTTTTCTCCCTCCCTTTATAAATTCCCTGGTTAACGAACCCGGGAGAACTTGACAGCACGCCGCAGTATTTGATCCAAGCTCATGTGTGAACTCTCCCAGGGAGCAGGGGATTTCCCCAAATGAAGTTGAAAATTCCCGGGCTGTTCACAGATAGCTCAAGGCGCCAATACTTCTGCAGGGACGGCATGCTCATTACTGCCGTACCTCTGGTATCCTAGAGGCCGTAGGACGGAATATTTGGGCTGATATTTTACACGTTGAGCAACGGGAATTGGGGACGAAGCTTTCTGTGCAAAGGGAGAGTCTAAGTGACGGGGCAGCACGGGGAATAGCTGTACACAGCATCCCGATGTTAACTGCACATACCATTCGTTTCAAAATGTAATCGATATTGAGATCGAAAGAAGCACATGATTTCAAACAAATATGTTGAGTGCAGTTCACGACACAATTGCAGTGATTAATCTTAACAGCGTTATGTTACTGGATGAAATGCAGAAAGTTCTCCAAACCCGACCCAAAGAAATCCGGGCACATGGACTTCGCCTGGTCATCATCAGAACCAATTCATTAGCAATTTACCACATTGTTGGATTCTATTGCACAGGCAGCAATTGTAAAACTGAATAAATCTTTTAAAACTAAACTAAAGGGAGATTAAACGGAAACCCCACTTTCTAAGTTGCTGATCAATGACGAACTATCTTCAACGGTTTCCTTGATGTCCCACTTTACATCCTCTGTTCAGAAGAGGAGTTGTTTGATCATGATTGCTCAGTGGTCATCTCTATTCACAATTCATCAAATTAGGAAGCAACCCAGGAACACACCGAGCAAATCCAGGACAACATCTATGACTAAAATGATAAACTACAAGTAAGAAGTGAACACTGAGCAAATAGACACGTTCTTTTGAGAGCATTTAGCATTTCAGTTGGTTGCAAATGGTAAGATGTGGAAACAGTGCAGTGCAAAATGGTTTTATTAATTTTCTTACTTTCATTTTTTTGTTACGTTTTTTCCATTTAAATATTCTCATGGTGATTTTCAAATTGTTTTGGGCTGTATTTTTATTCAAAACAGGGAACTATGAAACCCGCTTGGTTGGTGGTGAGGACCGGTGTTCCGGCCGGGTAGAAGTGCTGCACGTAGAGCAGTGGGGGACGCTATGTGATGTTCACTTTGCTTTAGAGGACGCCAGTGTGGTGTGTGAGCAGCTTCAATGCGGGGCAGTAAAGGAAGTTCCCAGAACCTCTCCCTTTGGGAAGGGAACCGGCCTGGTGTGGAAGGAAAATTACAGGTGTTGCGGGAACGAATCCCGATTGTCGGAGTGTCCGGTTACATCCGGGGAAAATTTTAACTGCTCACATGGAAATGATGCGAGTGTCATTTGTTCGGGTGAGTCCTCTTATTCTATTCAGTCATGGAACAAGATAATCTTTGCAGCACAGAAAGCAGCCTTTTGGCCTGTCCAGTCTGTGCAGGGTTTCTGCAAAATTTTCTCACCCAGTCACACAACCGATAATTTACAATAATCCTGCATTATTTTGCATTTATATGAGATTTATATTTTTAAATATACGATTCATGTTCATCATTCAGATTATCAGGCAGTGCATTTCAGATCCTCGCAGCCAATTTCTTAGATGGTCCTCTTCATATCTTCTTCCATCATATTCTCCGGCAATGAAAAGCAGGTCATCATCACCATCATGTTAAGAGAGCATTTTTCAGATCCGCATCCTTCACTTGCTCAGGCAGTGCATTACAGACGCTCATCCTTCACATTCTCCAACAGTACACAGCAGATCCTGAAACACGACAATCTTAAACAGTGCATTGCAGATCGTCAAAAGCACATTTTCAGACAGTACAATGCAGATCTATATACGCCACATTTTCAGACAGTGCATTGCAGGTCCACATCCACCTCAGTCTCAGACAGTGTATTTCACATCTTCATCCACCACATTCTCAGAAGGTGCATTCTGTATCCTCATCCAACACCTTTCACGAAAGTGCATTGCAGATCATCATCCAGATATTCTCATCCATGTGCATTCCAGGTCCTCAACACCAACGTTCTCAGACAGTGCTTAGCAGATCCTCACCCACTACATTCTCAAGCAGTGCATTACAATCCACATCCACAACATTCTCAAGCAGTGCATCACAGCTTCACATAACCACATTTTCAGGCAGTGTATTTCAGCTCCTCACCAACCACTTTTTCAAGCATTGCATTGCATTCCACATCCACCACGTTCTCAAGCAGTGCATTGCAGATCCACACCAGCCACATTTTCAGATAGTGTATTTCAGATCCTCGTCACTAACAATCTTGGAAAGAGGATTTGAAATCCTCATCCAACACTTTATCAGATAGCGTAGAGCAGATCCTCACCTACCACATTCTCAGACAGGGCATTGCAGATCCTCACCCACCACAATATCAGACAGCGTATTGCAGATCGCCGTCCAGCACATTCCATACTTCGCATACCAGGTCCTCATCACTCACATTCTCAGTCAATGCATTACAGATTCTCATCCATCATAATTTCAGACAGAACATTGCAGATCTTAATACAGCACATTCTCAGACAGTGCACTGCAGATCCTTACTCACGACAATTCCAGGCATGCATTGCAGATCCTCATCCACCACATTATCAGACAGTGCATTGCAGAACCTAATTACTGACGCCATGCAAAATAAGCATCCTTACGTCACCATTTCCTTTGCCTATTACAATAACTCTGTACTGGTCGTTCTTGATCCTTCTGCCAATGGGACCATTTTTTCAGTATCATTTTGTTCAGAGCCCTGAGGTTTTTTGCATTCCTTCGCCAAATGGAATATTCGCAGCTTCTCCAAACTACGGTGAAAAAGTAAGGTTATCATCTTCGGACACACCTTTTGAAGCAATTCTGCTTCTTTTCTAACGTCTTTAAAACCTCCCTAAAGTGTATTGTCCATAAATGGACGGATTACACCAGTTGAGGCCGAAGTGAATCATCTAAACTTCCCAGCAGTGTACTCCGTGCCTTAATTATAAACCAAAGAGCTTGTAAATTTAGTAGCCTTTTCGCAACCTTCGCTGTAAACTACAATGACTTGTACACATGCACCCGAGGTTCCTCAGCTATTGGCATTCCTTTAGAAATGATCCCGTTCTTTATTTTTACTTCTATTCGTCCTTGTGGGACAATCTTGCTTCACTTGATGACACTCTCACTTCTCAAGCTCAAGGCCTGGTACAAGCCCAACTCAAGTTATTTAGCAGAGAAGTCCAGTCTGAGAATGAAGTGCAGTGCTGAGGGAATGCTGTCATATAAAATTTGTCGTGCTCCAGATGAGAGGTAAAATCGATGCCATGTCTGCATTCTTTAGTGAAGGTGGCTAAAAATATTAACAATGACTCTACTTTGAGGGAAACCCGGGAGTCTTCCTGGTGTCCTATCCAATATTAGCCATCGAACAACAGCAAACAATGCAGCTCATCTGGTCATTATCAGACGACTGTTTGTGCGATTTTACTGCGCCCATTATGGCTTCAGCGTTACTTACATTGCAGCAGTGATGACAATTCACAATGGAATTACATGACTGTAACTTGCGTTGAGACGTCAGGTAGTTTTGAAAAAAAAAGTTATCTAATTAAAATATGAATTTCTTTACTTCCGTCAAAAGTGGACAACTGAGACTTCCCTGAACTGAATTTCATCTGGCACTTCCCCGCCCGTTCTAACTGCTTCTCAGTGTCCGATTGAAATTGATCCTTTTCATATTTTACAACAATTCAACCTGCCGTGTAATATGAAACAAAATTGAAATTGTTCCCCTTACAATCAAGTCTGGGTGAGGAAAATATATTAACAGAAAATCAGCGTTTCCCGCCAGCTGGAATGTTCTGTTTCTCCGGCCTGGAGAAACGAAACGTTGGACATGACATTATATCCCCTTTCAAACAGCAATTCCATCTCCAAGCAGCCATTTTTCTTTTATTCCACAGGCCCTAGCATTTCTGACAAGGATATTTCGTGGCTCTTTGACGAAGTTCATTTGAAATTTCATCAAAAAATATCCACCGCATTAACCTGATTAACAGTCAGTAACATCATCAAATTACTCCGGCACGACCGTCCAATGCCATTGTCTCTTAAGTAATCCGGCCTGGATTGTTAATTAACCCAGAATGTTTCAATGGTCTCTTACCTCTGCCCCAAGGTATCTTTCCAAGAAAAAAAGCTTTCCCAAAGTCAAAATAAAATTTTCTGGTCTGTTGTTACTACATTTAACCTTACCCCCTTTCTTGAACAGGTGTTTAATATTTGGAAACTACAGCTATCGGCATTGAAGAAGGATTGGAAGATTATGGCCATTATCTGGCGATTTCGGCTCTGACATTGTTCATGCTCCTTGAATACGTCTCAGCAATTCCAGGTGTCCCCTCAAGTGCAACATCAGTTACCCAAGCTAATTCGTCCTCGTTATAAATAATTAGCAATTCCATTGTTTCATCTGCCTACTCCTTGACCATCATTGAGCTTCATTATAAGACTGTAAGATGCGCTTTAATGTTAGTGGGACTCTTTTATACACTCTGGATATTGTATATTAATCGTGGATAACACTTGCATTATCCAAATTCCATATTACATGCACTTTTTTTCTGCTTCATCTTACTCCCATCTATTTTAACACCAAGGGAGCTTTGGAGTTTTTGCATATTCCTGCACTTGTCTAAGCCAATTGTCCATTTCGATCGTGAATCATTTTCAGAGGTGGATACCTGCGCCTGCACGTCAAGAAAATTATTTACCACAATGTATGTTCAGACACCTGAGGCTCTGTTACAATCCCTGTTACCCTTTTCTTGAATAAGACTGCACTATTTCCTCCGATAATGCCATATTTCGTTTCTAGTTTCCTGAGCACTTTGGTTTGTCTCTTTAACATTATCTGCCCGTTCCAAAATCCCTGCCAAATTCGTTCAGACTGCTCAACAAATAAACCAGACGGACATCACCCCCAGATTTTTTCATGAGAAACACATGAAAACACCCATTTGTCCTTTCTTCACAGAACTGAGTCTAAAAGTCCATGGCAACAGATCACTGAGTCACATGAACTTGTGTAGCCTTCTCAAGCAGCATTTCTACCGCGAACTTTCATCAGTTCTATCCCTAGTACGTTGTGCTGCGATATTTGAATATTATCAATATATTCCTCCGCTAACAGCAACTTGCTATAATGTAGGCAGCATCATTAAACTTCATCTGCAGGAGTACATCCTTCATTCTACCTCTGTCATTGCGCCAGTAATGGAGCACGAATGCTGGCTGCTCACCGTCCCGGCCCAGAGAGCTATTCAGGCTCCCAGTGATATGCTTCATCTTAGCACCAGGAACAGAACATTTAATTGACCAATTATTGCCCAGGTTACATTGAACAAAATGTGCATTATTTTGCTGAACTTTAATCGTTGCTCTCAATGGTTTTCTTCTTGTAGATGAAAGCTGGTCACTGAGATTGACGAATGGGGGAAGCCGCTGTGATGGACGGGTGGACACTTACCACAACGGTCGCTGGGGCAGAGTACAGGACAGCCTCTGGGACCTCAATGATGCTACCGTGGTCTGCAGGCAACTAGGATGTGGTGTGGCAATTGCCGCTTATACCTTTGCAAAGTATGGAGAGAGTGAAGGGACCGTGTGGGTGAATGATGTCCAGTGTGGAGGAAACGAGTTGTATCTCCGCAACTGCAGCTCATTTGCAATGAATTCATCTCTCAATGGGAGTATCGGCGTCGGGGTTCTGTGTTCAGGTGAACAAATAGTTCAGTTTTATAGGAATATAAATAGAAATGTCTAATAAGGAGGAAATTTTGAATGTACTTCAAATGTTCCTCGAGTGCTTTTAATCTAACTGCTTAACATTGGGGCTTTAACTGGTAGAGGGTGGGTACGGACAGGACTGATCAACAAGCAGGACATGCATTTTTGCTGCGCATTTATTACCGACGGAAATTTCAATTTTCTATCAGACAGGAAATTCTGCCTGCGCGGTTGGGAGTGTGTGTTCCAGTTGATGGAGCGGGGTCGGGGGATGGTTTGAGGGGGAGGCGCGGTGGTGTCGGGAGGGCCCTTAAAGCTTGGTGCGAATTTGTGTGTTACATTAACAATGTTTTCACAGAATTGCAGATCCTGAACTGATCAGGGCGACAGGCCGCTCATGGGGTATCTGGATTATTCCATCCTTGAAATACCGAGGCACTTACAGGCTTTTCAGCAGCAGAATGCTGAACTTCTCCGAAATGTCTGTCTAAAACGCCAACTTGACTTCTTTTTCCACTGATGCTGCCAGACCCCCTGAGGAATTACAGTATTTTCCATGTTATCAATATAAAACAGCGAGATATTCAGAAATCGAGTGAAATAGGAGTTTGACATGCGTGCAGGGGGGGAAAGAAGCCGTGTACAATTCATGTTCATAAGTAGTTTGGGTCGAACGGTGAATACGAAAAGTTCAGTTGACGTTGAAGCAGCGCACGTAGTATTGATCACCCAATAGGTGAACTGCAAGCCAGAATATCGTAGGAGTCAGGTGTTGGAATATCTGAATTATTTGTGCACTCCACATTATTTACTTCAAGTAATTTGAGATACATATTTTCAACCATAGAATCAGTTTCCTGTCACAGTCAAGCTAAATGTTTTTATTAAATTTGCTGGATAATAACTATAGTTTAAACTGAGTTATGAGATTACTGTGTAATCAAAGAATCATGATAAATACTGTATTTTTTTGGATCAGAACACAAACAGTTAAGGCTGTCAGACGGTGGAAGCCCATGTGCAGGCCGAGTGGAGATTTACTACAACGGGACCTGGGGCTCAGTTTGTGATGATTCCTGGGATCTGACAGACGCTGACGTAGTTTGCAAACAGCTGCATTGCGGAAAGGCATTGGACGTGACACTTCCTGCCTCCTGGGGACCAGGCTCAGGTCCAGTTTGGTTGGAAGGCTTGAACTGTTCAGGGGAGGAATCGTTTCTCTGGCAATGCCCCTCGGCATATTGGGGTTCGCACGACTGTTCTCATAAAGAAGATGTGAAGATCATGTGCTCAGGTAAGGGTGACCTCAATGAACTCATTTTCTTTATAATAGAACGTTCACACAGATGGCATTTTACTGAATGGCGCAGAAACCGCGCATGAACTGTCCATTCGGCTCAACGCGTCTGACTGCTGCTTAATCTGCTCATGAGTCTTACATGATCTCATCTGGCCCGAGCTGAGTTCCACTCTGTTATTCCCTTCGTGTGTTTATTAAATATCACAGTCAAGGCATCGGTACAATTCAACCCACCAAACTTCCATGAATTTATTCTAATCAGTAGTGAAATAATTTCGTGATTGACACGCCTATGCTGCAGTCTCTGAAGGTCTGCTTGCAGTGAGTGGAATCTGTCTTGGTGTTAACTGCAAGCCGTAGTTCATTTTGAATATTTACTTCAATTCCAATTAGCAAATGTTATATGTTATTCTTAAGCAAAAGTGACCCCCAGCAGCATTTCATGTGCACACCACGCCCCGACTTCTACTGTTATAAGTGATGTCCTGCATTGTTCCCTGTTGGATCTTCTTTTTCTACCGTGTCACTAATTTCATATTCCCTGACCTCAGCCTTAATTCAGCTGTGGAATAAATTTTCGAAAGTTATTGTTTTTTTTTCAAAATCCATGCGGTTTACATACACATGATTATCTCCGAATAAAGTTTCTGAAACTTCTTCAAGTAAAACAATGAATTGGAAAATGTATAATTCGCTCTTTTGAAATCTGTGTTGATTATCCTTGATTGTATAATTAAATTCTACATGTTCCTCTGTTACTTTTCTGAAATAATTATCTCTATTCAGTAAATACATCTGGCACAACTTGGGTGGAGGGGGCACTGTTGACATGATTCCATTTATCACTGAAAATATCTGGAGATTTCTTCTTTCGTTGATAGAACACAAAGAGCTGCGGCTGGTGAATGGAAAGCATCGCTGTGAGGGGAGGGCGGAAGTGTTCTACAATGGGATCTGGGGAACAGTGTGTTCGGAATCACTGGATACCCATGATGCTGAGGTGATCTGTAAACAGTTACAGTGTGGCCCCCTGGTTTCTATAGACTATACCGCTCGGTCATTCGGAGAAGGATCCGGACCTATTTGGCTCGATGAGATGGAATGTAATTTTCACGAGTCGGCCATTTGGCAGTGTCGGACAGACCCGTGGGGACAACACAACTGTTATCACAGAGAAGATGCAGGAGTTTCCTGTTCAGGTACCAAAATAAACCATCGAATGTGCGGGTATTATTTCACACATTGATGTCCAAATGAGTCAGCACGTTTCCTTACTCACAGTAGGAAAGATAACGAAGGGACAACCGGACAGTGAGAAGGATTGCGGTCGAGAATCAGGTGATTACTCCGCTTTATTCCACCAATTAGCTGAGTTGTATACCTTTATTTTTCCGCTTAAATAATAGTGATTGATTCTCTTTGACAGATTCGGGTGCAGGTTTGCGTCTGGTTGGAGGTAACACCAACTGCTCCGGGCGAGTGGAGATAACGTGCAATAATACCTGGGGCACGGTGTGTGATGACTCCTGGGATATGGCCGATGCCAATGTTGTCTGCAGGCAGTTGGATTGTGGATCTGCTCTATTGGCTACAGGAGGGGCCGCTTTTGGCCAGGGTGAAGGTGATATCTGGTTTGATGAGATGAGGTGTACCGGAAGCGAATCCTTTCTCCCCGATTGTCCTTCCTCAGCATCTGCTCAATCTGACTGTGATCACAAGGAGGATGCCAGTGTGATTTGTTCCGGTAAGGGTATTTCTTAAAGGTGTGGTCTGGGGCCAGGATAGTAGTGGTCGTTTATTGTTCGCTGAGTATAACTGATGAATTCGTAAATTATGAACAACAGATGTATTTCTAAATTAATGCTCTATCATTTTTTTTTGTATAATACTCCAAGGTCCAGATTTGTCGTCGCCTGCTTCTCCGTACACATCCACAGGTAGGTCTAATTAAAAAGTAATATTCCTGTCAAGGCTAATACACCGAATGGACTGCTATTATTGGCATTTACGTGTTTTAAAATAAAAGATTCTGAAGTTAATCTGAGTGTTTCAGAATGATGGACCGTTTAAAAATAAACGGCATTCAGCGTCACTTTTGAATCTGTCTCTAACATTTCATTAAGGTCATGAAGATGACATTACTTCCATCCCTCTTGTGATCGGTATAACTCTCGGGATCCTGTTGATCTGTGAGTTCATCGCACTAATTGTGCTAATGCAGAGACAATCATCAAGGAAAGGTGAGAATCAAATCTGATCCCTGACTTCACCTCAAATCTCGGATATTTTTATTTTTCGTTTAAATTCATGAATGAGATTACAGCCTCTCTGGCAGCCCTGCATTCATTGTCCATCCATAATTGCCCTTTAGAAAGTGATGATGAGCTGCCTTCTTGAACCGTTGCAGTCCATGTTGCGTATGTAACCCCATAGTGCTATTAGGGATGGAGTTTAATGATTGACCCAGCGACAGGGCAGTAATGGCGACATATATCCAAATAAGGATGGTGAGAAGCTTTAAGGGTGACTTCCAGGACGTGGTTTTCCAATGTGTCTGCTTCCATTGTACTTCTCGGTGTTTGTTTATGTGGTTTTGGAAGGCCCTGTCTAAGCAGCCTTGCTGAATTCTTCATTTGTAACTTGTAAATTTTACACACTGATGCCACTGTACGTCGGTGGTGGAGGGAATGATTGCTTGTGGATATGGTGCCAATAAAGTGGAAGGCTGTACTCTGGATGGTGGCAAACGTCTTGAGTTTTGTTGTAGCTGCACTCAGGCAGGCATTTTGGTGTGTATTCACTAACGCTCCTGATTGTCCCTTGTAGATGGTTTAAAGGTTTTGTCGAGTCAATAGTTGAGTTACCTCTGACCTTCTTTTATCACTACCTCATTTATTTCACAAACCCAGTTCAGTTTCTGTTCAATGGAAACCCCCAGGATGTTGTTAGCTGGGGATTCACGGACGGCAGTGCCACTGAAACTCAAAGGCTGTCAGTTAGATTATACCATGTTAGAGATGGTCAATCCCTAGCGCTTTTGTCACGGATTCTACTCGCCACTTTGAATGTCAGGCCTGTGTATGGTCCAGGTCTGTCTGCACGTGGACACAGCCTGCTGCAGTAGCAGAGCTGAACATTGTTCCATCATCAGCAAACAATCCCACTCCTGACCGTCAGATGAAGACATGGTTAGTGATGAAACAGATGATGATCGATGGGCCTGGCACCCTTAAATGAAATGCCCCTGTAGTAATGTCCCAGGACTGAAAGATGATTTATCTGCATCAACGACAACTCCCTTGTGTTGTCCGCCCTCTGACTCTAAGCAGCGAAGAGTTTCCTCCAGAATCCTATTGGCTCGAATTCTTTCGGGCCTTTTAATGCTTCATATCCTAGTGAGGATTCACTTTATTACCCTTTTTCATACATTGTCACTTGTCATGGTGGAAACTAATATTAGCCGATTTTAGCCAGCTTTCTCGTTCAAACACTTGGTGGAACAGCAAAATGTCACATTTAAATGGAAGAGTCATTGACTGTCCACATTCTCAGTCCTACTTGATCCACCACTACTGCGGCTCAAGGTGAAACTATTGTTGTAGCCATAGATCAGAAGGTTATCGGAAGCAGTTTACACATGATGCCCAGTAATTTTGTATCAGGCAATCGACCTCTATCCAATCAGTGTCCGTCCACTCCTTCCGTCTCCTTGCCCAGATGGCCAACTTTGAGCTCTCTAGCCAGAATCGATCCACAATTTTAAGACGTGAGACTTTTATAGGATCTTCGGCACCCATTTATCAATATTGCGTATACTTACATAACTAACTACTCCGATCTGAACAATAATCACGCAAATGTTCGATGAGCACTTCAAATTAATTTTAACGCTGATGTGATACAGAAAGGAAGTGTGAGCTCCTCGCAGGTCTTCCCAACCTAATGTTGTCATCAAAATTCAGCGATTTATTTCCCTGCTTCTCTTCAGCTGAAATCCCCGTGTGCCTCACCACCGAGTGAGCAGCTGGAATTGATTTTCCCGAAAAAACCTCATTTCGTCATTTTAAACATTAATTAAACTGAGCCCTAGTCTGGTGGAGTTGAACACATGTCCATGCGGTTACACACACACACGCACACGCTCACACACAGACACAGTCACGTGCACATACCGTCTATCTCTCTCTGCCTCTCAGTCTCTCTCTCTCACCCACACACACACACACACACACACACACACACACAGACATGGTCACACGCACATAACATCTATCTCTCTCTGCATCTCAGTCTCTCATATACAGATATATGGATACACACTCTCTCGTAAAAACACCAACTTAACGAAAGATCCTTCTTAGCCAGCTCACTGACTATCTGCATTCACTTTCACCATCATTTTTGTGTTATTATTTGCAATCATTTCATTATTAAACAATGGTAAAACACAACAAATTGTTAATCTCTCTGCCTTTCCTCCATCAGGTTCTGTCACTGGCGGTTGGGAATCACCGACTGCTATGTCCCAAGCAATTTATGAAGAAATTCAAGATATTCTGCCTGTCAAGGATCCTGCTCTGACCCATGGCTCAGGTTTGTAACTTCCATTTTAACGCCATTCTACAGTGGGAAATTCTGTTTCCGTTTACCTGCTTTTAAATCTGTACAATGAATGGGCACGACTGGCATTCAGTTCACTTTCCTCATGTGAAAGTGCCCTATATCCGTGTGTGTCTGTTATGTGTGAAGAGTAATGAGCTTCTCAAAATTCCCAAAATTCTGTGTTGCTCAAAAGATGTTTTGCCATTTATTTGAAAATAGCCAGCAGATCGCTGTTTCCAACTTACAAACAGAATGCTCCCAGGCTCCATTAGATATCTGACTGAATAAATTATACAGAGAGAGGATTACTGAATAGACATTGCAAACCACTCACAAAAACTATGACAGTTTAAAGGGCCCCTGTTCTCAGTGGCAGAGATTGAATTTTGGGAAAAATTTATCCAATATTATGTATATCTGTATTGGAAAAAAATCAAACTATTTTCAACCGAATCCAAGGGAATATGTTTCTATAACCAACAAGGATCTGTTAAACACTATGGAAAACTGTGGGGAACAACAAAGAAAAAACAAAGAAATGACGATAACATAGGGAAGAATAACAATGGTCGGAAGCGGCGGGTTGGCAAAGCAGGAAAGGGGAGAATATGAAAAAAGATGACCAATGTAATTACGGTGATAATTATGACTAATCAATGAAATGATCCTGGATCGTCTAGTAAGTTACTAAAATATTTATAGTTAAAAAGGACGTGTGGTTCAGAATTGCGTGATCGTATTCCAAAAGGAACTAAAAGAATAAGATCCAGCATTCATGCAATATCAGAAACATTAATCAATATTTTTCTTTTAGTATTTGCCAGGGGTAAAGGTAAGAGGACATGACGTTGGGAAATAAGGATAGGAATGATAAAATTACGTTTAAAATTAAGTTAAAAATAAAATTATAAAACACTCACCAACAACAGCACTGTTTGCTTTCATTCATTACAGAAAGATATTATAAGATAGCAGAGGCACACTTACAGTGATTAACCAATTCATTTCAAGCGGTGGTAGTGACACGATCCTGGCGGATAACTGTCATTAAATTCACAGTTACATAGGAAGATTGAAAATATCCCGGGAAGAAAGATCCGTTCTCTCAACGTTGGGGGGAGAAAAATGAATGAAATTGATACGAATGAGGAAAAGAGTACAAATTTGCATCAAACGAAGTAAAGCACAGTCAGCAAATACTTCATAATGAGATCTCTCACTTTCAGAACCTCACCAAAACCTTCAAAAAGTTAACAGCATAGATAAGCTTAGCAGCGAGGACATAAATTCTATGGATACATAATTTTTCGGAAATGTCCACTTAATATACAGATGGATAAGGCAAGAGCGTACCGCTCAGCTATTGCCCAGTGGGTGTGAGTATTGCTTCTGAGTCAATCCCTTTCGGGATCCAGTTCCACTCCAGTACTTGGACAGAAATATCAAGGCTTACACTCTGCTGCTGAAATGAGCGGCTGATGCCCTCTTGGCAGGGTTTTCTTTCAGAGGCGTTGTTTAAGTGGTGACCAAAATGTCTTCACATGGAGATTTGAGTACTGCCCTTGGTATACTGACAAGTATGTATCACTTGATCAAAATCACAAAGCCAGATTATCTGCTAATGGGCACAGTGCTGCGATTGCCCCTGGAGGATTGCTGTGGCCAAATTGCCTGCCGTGTTTCCCATATTTCAATGGTGACGATACATCACTTGTATCCATTAGCTGCAAACAGCTTTGGACATCTGGAGATCATGAAATGCAGTGGTTGCTCTTATTCGTTACTTTTAAATGCAGTCACTTATGAGAATGTGTAGCCTGCTGACTAAAAGGCAGAAAACAAAGTGTGGAATACAAGGTAGTTATGTTGAGGAAATAAAGTGGGAATGTTTTAAAGACGCTTCCCTGTTAATATCACTGTTGTTCAAAATTTATCTGAACGATTTAGACTTAGGATGAAAACAGTATATTTCTCTAAATGTAACGACTGACCAAATTGTGATGGGCTGGGATGTAGTGAAAGCGTTTTAAAAACAGCCATTAATAAATTTCCGTCACTGGACATACAATTCGCAAATGAATCTCCACATAATTAATTATAGGGAATTACAATCAGGTATGTAAACTAAGAATGAATTTTCCATCTGTAACGCTGAATCGGAATTAAATATTAACGTCGTGGGCTACAGGAGTTCAGGGAAACAAATAAAAAATAAAATCGATGCAGAATGATCAGAATGTGAAAAGCCAAACTAAACAGTATATTTTGGTTCTTGATAGATGGATTTAAATAACGATATTAGCCTGGTGAACCTCGATCGAACAATAGTTAGAGGGAATTTGTGGGAGAACTTACAGTCCGGTTCAGCAAATTTTAGAAGATATGTAGGAGTAGTTGATGAGGGTGACGGCACCTCACAAGGATGGAAACCATGTTACGAGCGAAAGTTATGCAAACATGCTGAAAAGAATGATCATAAAATGCTTTTTGGCCTCTTTTTGATTCCATCGCCCATGAGTTCCTTTCTCTTCCGTCAAATGGGATGGATTTAAAGCCTATGCAAATGAAAGAGAATGGTAGTTTTGTGGAGGGTGTGGGGGAGGGGGATTGTGGATAAGGAAACTATGCCCAGTGACCCACTGAGGGTAAAATTGCCTTCGTGAGGTCACCCGGAAGATTTAATGTCCATCTCTGGATGCCGTGATAAGCTGATAATGTTTTTTTCCCACTGAAACACTCCAGTACATTTGGCGAATGTTCTGGAAAAATTGACGTAATGTAATAAACACACCGGCATTACGACACGGACCATGAATTATTTTGACCTCTACTCCAATGGGCTGAATGTTTCTGCAGCGTGATGACGCTATAATGACATACCTACTTGCTCCAAGAACCAGAGATTTTATTCCCCCCTCTCTTTAACAGTTTCTGCTTCCATTGACTCTCACAACCATATCGAATACTACACCAGCCACATTTTGGATGACAAAGGTCGTGGATCGGAAAATCCAGACGAGAACTCCTCCAGTGTTCAGGGTGGGTAAACTTTTTGCTCCGGCCATCTGGTTTTCATCCTTCACACTCAGTAATATCTACACTCGAGTATGAACTATTAACAAGGACGAATATACCATGAAGTTGCACAGACCATGAGATCAGCTATTACAGTGACGTTAGATAAAAACGCTTCTAAAATACTTTCAAGCTGATCCAATTTCAGGTGATTGCACTCAGTAATATAAAGGAGTGAAATAGTTTTATTTAGAGAACATATCATGTTATAAGTTTCATCACAAGGCCCAGTAATCTATGAAATGTCAGATGTGCATGCAAGGCTGGCGAGATCATTGAGTCGGTGAGAGACGGGACATCAAAACAAAAGAAAAAAAAATACTGAGAGGCGATTTGTTCCATAAATTCTCCACGTTTTATCTCCCTCCCCGACATGCGCAATAGAACCTCTGTCCTCTCCTCTGATTGGTTGACTCTAACTATTCATTGTTAGCAATTACTGTCAATGAAGATGGTTTGTTCCTCGCAGATCTCGGCCATTACGACGATGCTGAGACGACAGACAATGATTCTCAGGGCGATCACTTGCTGCTGGAAGGTGTTGATGGTGATTTCTTCAGACCGGAAAGTGCTGGCGGTGATGTGTGAACTCTGGGTGAGATAGAGATGAATTTCCCTTCTCAGCCTGTCGATCTCCATTGTTGGTGACTTCCTTCCTCTCTGTTCATATCTGTTCTGAACTGGACCAATTTCAGAGTCTGTCACTAATGGGACATGCGCTCATTGAATGGTTGGGTACAGAGATTGTTGGGAGGGTTGTGCACACCATCCATCATCACCACTTAGTTTATGCAGGGTGTGTTTGGTTGACTGTGGCCAACCACGGTCTCACGTAAGTCGAGGGGATGGCTGTGTCTCTTCAGGGGAGCGTTGGAGTCATCCCTAAATTGTTTTTCCTTCTCCTCCTCGGAGACCCCGACCTACACCACCTCCCAGCAATGATGATTATTCTGATTTATCCTTCACTCAGCTGCCCACCGAATGAACTGGGTCGGTGTGAAAGTTCATGCTCTTGTAGCCACAGTGTTGACGATACATCGCCTCAATAACCACAGCGATCTTGCTGTGTGCTGTACGTAACTCCAAACAACGGCCAGTTTTGTTTTCTCTTTCCGTTGGATCCCAAAGTCATCAGTTTGGCTCCGTGATCATTGATGCCGCACTCGGTCTCATAGCACGTTGATGTCAAAGGCTGTCACTGTCACCTCACCTCGGGAGTTTAGCTTCCTTTCCCATGTTTGAGCCAAGACCGAAATGAGTAGTGACCCTGGCAAAACCCAAACTGACTGTCGCTGACCAGGTGCTTGTTAAGCATGTGTCACTTTGGATTAAACCTTCTATCATTTTACTGATGATGGAGAGTAGACTGATTCAGCGGGAGATGGCTTCAATCATAACTACAATTAATGCTGCTCACTGTGATTTGTCTCACTTGTTTAGACCCCATGCGGGAATACCTCCAGTGCTCAAAATGAAACATCCGACTTTCCAGTACGTCTTCTGTTGCCTCACAGCGATACAACACAGCCCGGGCAATAATAAACACCATTTCTTCTCTTTCACTCAAAATAAACAAATTCTAACCTCTTCATGCTGCTCTCACACACCCGCACACACACTCACTCGCTTGTGCACACACCCGCACACACTCACTCGCTTGTGCACACACACACAAACACACTCACTCGCTTGTGCACACACACACACACACACACAAACACACTCACTCGCTTGTGCACACACGCGCACACACTCACTCGCTTGTGCACACACACACACAAACACACTCACTCGCTTGTGCACACACCCACACACACTCACTCGCTTGTGCAGTCACACACACACACACACACTCACTCACTTGTGTACACACACACTAACTCGCTTGTGCATACACACACCCTCACTCACTTGTGCACACACACACTCACACACACTCACTCACTTGTGCACACACACACTCACTCGCTTGTGTACACACACACACTCACTCGCTTGTGCACACGCATATACACACACACTCACTCACTTGTGCACACACAAACACGCGCTTGCACACACACACACAGGCTCGCTTGTGCAGACACACACACACACACACACTCACTCGCTTGTGCACACACACACACACACTCTCGCTTGTTCACACACACACTCACTCACTTGTGCACACACACACACTCACTCGCTTGTGCGCACACACAGATCACTCGCTTGTGCACACACACACAAACACACTCACTCGCTTATGCACACACACACTCACTCGCTTGTTCACACACACACACTCACTTGCTTGTGCACACACACATACACACACACTCACTCACTTGTGCACACACACACACCCGCACACACACACACATGCACACACACCCACACGCACAGACATTGGAAATGCATCCACTCTCAGCTCATTATTCACCGATAATATGTTCACCCCAAGTACATAACACTCAGGACATTTTTGAGCACGCCAATCCCTGAAATGAATGACAATGTCCTCCGTGAAAAAATCACAAGCCCGCACATTCTGTCTGCAGAAAGGCGTGTGGGTGTTGCTCCTGTTTTACAACATATACATGAAACTGGAGAAACCAATGCTCGATTCAATGTTCCAAGCTTCTTCCACACCGTTGGGGAGTATTCATCCCTCTCTGGTTTTTACAATATCATTAGCTAGAATTCTTCCGATGCTTTTAATGATACTGAAACTATCAATGGTAAGGGTTGATTTTTTTCACGAGAAACAAAGAAAGACAAAACTAAGTGATTTTGAAGTATTCCAATCAAAGAAAAAGAATGCTTGCCGTTTATTTAGATGATGGTGGAAATTTTTTCAACCCTCTCTCTCACGTAATATTTTTTGCCCATCTTTCAGGTAAAAGATATCGACAAAACCAAGATGCGATGCCCCAGGTGTGTGACTCATTGTGTAAAATCTGAGGGAATATCCTTAACCTTTCCAATTATGTGTCCCTCTCAAAGTTGCTTCACTTTCTGATATAAACATGTTTTGAAAAACATCACACTTTACCTTGTGTTGAGACATCTAGTTTTGTATTTTAACCCATAACTTATCTTTTAAAATATGAATACGGTCTAATCAGAAATGAAGGAAAAAGTGATTTTTCCCTGCATTTCCTTGTATATAATAAAATGGTACCACACTCCGCTGTTTCCACAGTACAACCCATCAAGAGAATTGAAGACCGATGAGCATCCATTACAAGTTTATATCAGCTTCATTATGTAATTTTTCAAATGCCTTTAAAGAAGGATTGAATCGCAGAAATAAATGGAATAACTGTTTTACATCCATTTAGTGTTCATTCTCTCTAGACTGCCACATACAGGGGACACAGAGAGCTGCATTCTTACAGCAGCTCACCACATCACCATGTTGCTTTACAGCACTACACCTAACTCTCGGGTTATTGACTGTGGAGGGAGGCAGGAAAACATTCAACATTCAATAAGTCTCCAACATTTTTTTTTTCTACAAGATAAATAATCAGTTATCCATCATCGGAGCTAGCAGTTGACTGACTCAAGAGAAACCATTCACGTGCAGTATCACCCAGAAGCTCTTATTGTAGTTCCATGAGGTCGAAGATTGAATCTGGCATAACCACAAATGAGGGCCACAATTATAATAAATCAAAACACAAAAAAATAGAAAAAATGTTCAAGAAATGATGAAACATAGACTGAGAGAGATACCGTTCTTATGGTTCCTGTTTGTGACAGGGTCAAGGGCTGGAGTGACTTAGTAAATCCGCAGCACTGGCACTGTTTATGTGAACTTGCTGCGCTCTGTCCACTCAGGGCCATAACTCTTCCTTGTCAGTAAGGCTGGTGGAAAAATAATCGCATTTGAAGTTTGTTGCCAACTTTCCAGCTGGTGGATCCTAATCACCAGCAGTGTGGCATTTCGCCCTGTGTTCATCTGTAGCGAGACACCAACAGTTGATATCAAGCCATTCTTCCCCGAAACTCACGGGGCGCAATGTACTGTGAATTTATGAACAGAACACCCTAATTCCCCCACATGCAACAATCTACTCAAGTTTCTTCCAAATCCTTCCAAATTCCCAAAACTCCCAAGAAGCTGCAAGATTAGTTCACTGGGATCCAATTATTTACCACCCATATCAATTATTGTGAACTGGGGATTAATGAAAATATTTCCAAATTTGCAGATGACACAAAAAAGGTCGGAGAAGCAATTTTCAGACGGATACAACATGGTCCAGCAGAGGACAGATTGATAAAGGTGTGTGTGTGATTCTGACAGTGTCCAGCAGAGGGTAGATTGGTAAAGGTTTGTGTGTGATTCTGACAGTGTCCAGCAGAGGGTAGATTGGTAAAGGTGTGTGTGTGATTCTGACATTGTCCAGCAGACGGTAGATTGGTAAAGGTGTGTGTGTGATTCTGACAGTGTCCAGCAGAGGGTAGATTGGTAAAGGTGTGTGTGTGATTCTGACATTGTCCAACAGAGGGTAGATTGGTAAAGGTGTGTGTGTGATTCTGACATTGTCCAACAGAGGGTAGATTGGTAAAGGTCTGTGTGTGATTCTGACATTGTCGAGCAGAGGGTAGATTGGTTAAGGTGTGTGTGTGATTCTGACATTGTCCAGCAGACGGTAGATTGGTAAAGGTGTGTGTGTGATTCTGACAGTGTCCAGCACAGGGTAGATTGGTAAAGGTGAGTGTGTGATTCTGACATTGTCCAGCAGAGGGTAGATTGGTAAAGGTCTGTGTGTGATTTTGACATTGTCCAGCAGAGGGTAGATTGGTAAAGTTATGTGTGTGATTCTGACATTGTCCAGCAGAGGGTAGATTGGTAAATGTGTGTGTGATTCTGACAGTGTCCAGCAGAGGGTAGATTGGTAAAGGTCTGTGTGTGATTTTGACATTGTCCAGCAGAGGGTAGATTGGTAAATGTGTGTGTGTGATTCTGACAGTGTCCAGCAGAGGATAGATTGGTAAAGGTGTGTGTGTGATTCTGACAGTGTCCAGCAGAGGGTAGACTGGTAAAGGTGTGTGTGTGATTTTGACATTGTCCAGCAGAGGGTAGATTGGTAAAGGTGTGTGTGTGATTCTGACAGTGTCCAGCAGAGGGTAGATTGGTAAAGTTATGTGTGTGATTTTGACATTGTCCAGCAGAGGGTAGATTGGTAAATGTGTGTGTGATTCTGACAGTGTCCAGCAGAGGGTAGATTGGTAAAGGTCTGTGTGTGATTTTGACATTGTCCAGCAGAGGGTAGATTGGTAAATGTGTGTGTGTGATTCTGACAGTGTCCAGCAGAGGATAGATTGGTAAAGGTGTGTGTGTGATTCTGACAGTGTCCAGCAGAGGGTAGACTGGTAAAGGTGTGTGTGTGATTTTGACATTGTCCAGCAGAGGGTAGATTGGTAAAGGTGTGTGTGTGATTCTGACAGTGTCCAGCAGAGGGTAGATTGGTAAAGTTATGTGTGTGATTTTGACATTGTCCAGCAGAGGGTAGATTCCTCCCCCTAAATTTGGCCCCCCCGCAAATTCCCCCTGCAAATTTCCCCCCGCAGATTTCCCCCCTGCAATTTTCTCCCCCCCCTGCAAATTTCTCCCTGCCGCAAATTCCCCCCCACAAATTTCCCCCCACAAATATTTCCCCCTGCAAATTTTCCACCCCGCAAATTCTCCCCCCGCAAATTTTCACCCTGCATATTCCCCTCCCCGCAAAATTCCCCACCGCAAAAATCCCCCCGCAAAATTTTCCCTCTGCAAATTTCCCCCCCGCATATTATCCCCCTCGTAAAGTTCCCCCCTGCAAATTTCTGCCCTTTAAGTTTCTCCCCGGCATATTTCCCCCCACAGTTTCTCCCCCGCAAATTCCTCCTCCGCAAATTCCCCCCCCAACAAATTCCCCCCCAATTCCCCCCGCAAATCCCCCCCCCGTAAATTGTCCCCAAAGCAAATTTCCCCCCGCAAATTTTCCCCACGCAAATTTCCCACCCAAAATCTTTCCCCCCACAAATTTCTCCCCTGCCGCAAATTTCCACCTTGCAAATTCCCACCCCTGCAATTTCCCCCCACAAACTTTCCCCCCGCAAATTTCCCCCCACTGCAAATTTCCCCCACAATTTCCTGCTCCCCCACAAATTTCCCCCCCACCACAAATTTTTCCCCCCGCAAATCCCCCCCCATGAATTCCCCCCCATAATTTACCCCTGCAAATTTTCCCCTCTGCGCATTGTTCCTCCCACAAATTGTTCCCCCTGTTCATACCTGCCTTGCAAATATTTCTCCCCCCATGCAAGTTCGCCCCCCCTGAAATTTTCCACCCTGCAAATTTCCCCCCCCCTGCAAATTGTTCCCCCTGCAGATATCGGGACTGCAAATATTTCTCCCCCCCAGGAATTTTCCACCCAACACCCGCAATTTACCCCCCCCATCAAATTTTTCCCTGCACAGTTTATTTCCCCCCTGCAAATTAAGCCCCATCACAGGTTATTCCGCCTGCAAACTTCCTCCCCCCCAAAAAATGTTCTCCCTCCCCTGCAAATTATTCAGCCCTGCAAATTATCCCCCTCCAAATCACAGCCCCACACCGCCCCTCAAAAAATTTCCAGAGCAATTTTTCCCGCCCCAACAAATTTGGTCCCCCCCCCAGAATTTCCTCTGCACCCCCCCCCCACAAATTTTCCCCCAAAATTACCCACCTGAACTTTTTGCCTTTTCCCCCTCCACACAATTTCCTCTCTCTCTGTCCATCTCCCTCCCACCCTCTCGTTCCCTAACCCTGCCTCCTAACTCCCCTCCTCTCTCCCTAACTCCCCCAACTCTCCTCTTGTCGAACTGCCCCCTCTCTCTCCAGCGCTTCCCTCTCTGTCCTTCTCTCCCCCCTCCCCTCAGTCTATCTCTGCCCTCTCTTTCCCATCTGCCTCCTCTCTCTGTCTATTTTGCCCCCACCCTCTCTCTCTGACTCCCACACCCTCTCTATAACCCCATCTAACTCCCCCTTTCTAATTACCTCCTCTCTGCCTAACTCCCACCTCTCTGCCTAACTCCCACCTCCCTCTCCCGCTTATTCCCCCTCTCTGTCTAATTACTCACCTCTCTCTGCCAAACTCCCCTATCAGTCCAACCCCCCCTCTTCCTGTCTCCCCCTCTCTCCCTGTCTATCTCTTTCCCCACCCTCCAGTCCATCTCCCCTGTCGCTTCCATCCTACTCTCTCTGTCTAATTGCCTTCTCTCTGTCTGACTCCCACCACCATCTCTTTAAACCCTTCCCTACATTTCCACCTCTAATTCCCCCTTCCGTGTCTAATTTCCCCTTGTCTAATTACTCCCTCAAATTTCTCCCCTCTCTCTTAATTACTCCCTCAAGTTTTCCCCTCTCTCTAGCTAATTCCCCCTCTTTCTCGCTAATTCCCCCCCTCTCTCTCTAAGTCAGACAGAGCGAGAGGTGGGCAGACAGAGAGAGTGAGAGAGATGGGCAGACAGAGAGAGTGAGAGAGATGGGCAGACAGAGAGAGCGAGAGAGATGGGTAGACAGAGAGAGCGAGAGAGATGGGCAGACAGAGAGAGTGAGAGAGATGAGCAGACAGAGAGAGCGAGAGAGATGGGCAGACAGAGAGAGCGAGAGAGATGGGCAGACAGAGAGAGTGAGAGAGATGGGCAGACAGAGAGTGCGAGAGAGATGGGCAGACAGAGAGAGCGAGAGAGATGGGCAGACAGAGAGAGTGAGAGGTGGGCAGACAGAGAGAGCGAGAGAGATGAGCAGACAGAGAGAGGGAGAGAGATGAGCAGACAGAGAGAGCGAGAGAGATGGGTAGACAGAGAGAGCGAGAGATTGGCAGACAGAGAGAGTGAGAGAGATGGGCAGACAGAGAGTGCGAGAGAGATGGGCAGACAGAGACAGCGAGAGAGATGGGCAGACAGAGAGAGTGAGAGGTGGGCAGACAGAGAGTGCGAGAGAGATGGGCAGACAGAGAGAGCGAGAGATTGGCAGACAGAGAGGCTGCTGTGATGTAGATGAAAAGAAAGATCCACGCAGAGACAGAAAGAGGTTGAGAGGCTGAGAGACAGCGTGAGATTTAGAGAGAAATAGAGGACACGGTGGGGGTGGGAGATTGGAAAGAACAGAGTGACAAAGTTTCAGAGAGAGAGATACAGAGAGATTTGTAGGAAGAGATATAAAGGGAAACTTGTCACAATTCAGAGAGGCCGAGGTACGAAGGACAAGGAGAGATGGGGGTGGACAGAAAGATGTGGGGATAGAGTGAGGAACATGGAGGGAGGAGCAGAGATAGAGGGGCAGGGAGGGGTGGAGGGATTGGACTCGATGGGATTATATTGACTCTCTGCAGCACCGTGTCTCATCCTGGATTCCCCTGAGTAACACCCCCATTCCCCAACCCCCCGACACTGACCCCAATCGTCGGTGTGAACGTTCCACACGTCCCTTCTCTGGGTAGAAGAATGAGGGATAAAAACACAGATACATTGGTATTTATTTTTCTCTCTGGTTATAGCTCCTGTCCGAATTGTGAAATGATTCCCTCTCTGCATCGTCTGAAGCTGCTGCTTCCAAATCCATTCTCCCTGGGGGAGAGAGAGAGAGAGAGAGAGGAGTGGAAATTGAATAAAATAAAGCAAAGATTATTGAAACAAAAAAAAACACAACAAGATCCCAGGACTCCTCTCACTCACATTCACAATCTCGGTTAGTGGGGTGAGGTGAGGGAAACATTTTATACACACGTCCCCTGTTATTAAACCCAGACACTGGGGGCAAAAGATTCCAAATCAGATGAAGATGCACAAACACTGATCATTCCCCCCTCACTGTCCCTCTCCCACTCACTGCCCCCACCCCCTCTACCTGCTCACTCCAGGGCTGCTGCTGTTTGGACACAAAATATTCATATTGAACTTTCCACTTCTAACACTGTCACCTCTCCCCCTCTCTACCTCTCTCTCGCTCTCTCTCGCTCTGGTTATCTCTCCCTCTCTCTCTCGCTCTGTTGCTCTCCCCCTCTCTCCCTCTCTCTCTCGCTCTGTTTCTCTCCCCCTCTCCCTGTACCTATCTAGCCTCCCCCCACCATCTCTGCTCCATTTTTCCCTCTCTCCTGCTCAATAATCCGTCGCTATCTTTGTTTCCCTTCTCTTCCTTGGAATCGATCTTGATTGAAATGCACTCTGGAAAGTTTCTGTCTCACCTTTTTAAATAATGATGCAGTGTGGTCATGTTTAATATTTATCGATGATTTACACAGAGAAATGATGGGGAGAGGAAATGGGAGCAATCCTCAATCAGCCCGTCAGTGAACTGAATTCGGGAAGGGCAGCCACGATCGCAGTGCAGGACAGGCTGCAGGCCAGTTACGCACAGCAAGATCCCACAAGCAAGGTGATGTTAGTCAGCTCCCCTTACTCCCCTCCCCCAGAAAAGGCTAATCTCCCTCTTTAAAACTGGGAGCAGGGGTGGGAGCTGATTATTTCACAAAGCGTTTGAAGCCTTCAGAGAAATCAGTGAGTGGAATTCAATCCCCTGCCCCCAACCCCTGACCGACCAATTCACCATCTGGCCTTCAACACAGCAAATATAATAATAAATAAATAATCTACAAATAACAAGTATTTACAACACGTCACATTTAGAAGTTCAATTCCAGGGCCTCAGAAACATTGGAAAGTCAACACATCAATGTTTACAATAGCAGTGCACAGCAGGATCCCACAAACAGCCCCACGAGGGACAACGCCACACTGGAGAAACCCCAAATATTGTCTGTCTGCCTGTCTCTCTCTCTCATAATGACCCCTCTCCCAATCTGTTCCCCTTCCACACTCTATTTCCCTCCATCACCCCTCTTGCCCACCTCCCTCTCTCTCTGTTTCTCAAATGCCGGAATATGGACATTCAGAGAGAGAGAGAGAGAGAGAGGAAACCACAGTCAGGGCCTCAAGAAACTCAATTCAAAATGGTTCCCGCACATTTCATTCAAGCCTCAATTAATCGCAGTGTCTAAAACAGCAGCATTATTCACGGAAACAGCCTCGCATGAACAAGTTTCACTTCAGGCCCCTCCCACCTGCTTCACCAGTCGGGGAATTAATTTACAAAATGTGCTCCCTGCTGGACATTCAGGAAACCCTGTTTGGTATTTGCACACAGAAAGATCCCACACACACTGCATCCTTCTCACAGTCAGTGCCAAGTGTTTTAGGTTGAGAATTGATGAAAAATTGAAAGCAGGGACTTATGTTTCAATAAAACAGCACAGACTGGCCCTCAGTGACACAGTTTCTTTTCACAGATCCAGCATTCTGACAGGCAGGTAGTGAGGGTCTACTCTCCAGAGGCTGGGAGCTGGGCAGTGACTGCACGCCGGAGACCCCAGATCCTCGTCTCTTCCCTCCCTGCCCCTCTCTCTCCCTGTTTCCCTCCCTCTCCCCTTTCTCTCTCCCTCCCTCCCTGATAACTCACAATCGAGAGAGAGAGAGAGAGAGAGAGACAGCAGGAAAACGCATCTTATTTCACCCTCACGTTCATCCCTCTGCCTCCAACACAAGCTTTATTCCCCCATCACACCCGGCTCCAAGTTAAGGACTTCCATTCCCGCCCATCGAGAATGCTTCACAGGCCACAGATTCATTTTTTAAAGTGCTGTCGTTTTGGGGGGGAGGGGGTGAATTATACACAGGAAGATCCCAAAATGGTGGCACTTTCGAAATGGAGTTCTCTGGGAGTTTCTGAATGTGGGTTTCTCTCTCTCTCTCTGCACGATTGTTGTGACACTGACAGCAGCCCATTGGCTGCACAGTGCGATCCCACAAGCGGCAATGTGATAACAGCTGATAATGCCCCCAGTGGCCTGTGGAAAGGATTCATTATCCACCCGCCCCCCCCCCCCCCCACTTCTTCTCTGCCCACACACCCTCCCCCTCGCCACTTTCAAGTTTAAGATGTTTAATTCGAGCCCTTGGCATCTGTTTCGTTGTCCGTGAATTAATAGTTTTAAGTAAAAAGTGTTCTGTGTGGGCAGAGGCCGCAGGCCACTGTGCGCACAGTAAGATCCCATTACCAGCAATCTAAACATTTCCAGATGGGAAACAGCCCTTCTCCATCCCCCCACAACCTACCCCCTCCCCCCTTCCACCACACCTACTGCAAACCCCCTTCTCCACCCCACCAAACCCCCCACCACCCCCCCCAGCCCACCATGTGGGTGTGGGTACCCCACCCCTCCTCCCAAGTCTGGAGACATCCCCTTCAGTCCCCAGCAAGGGTTAAACTCCCTCTCGAAACGGAGGAAGCTTTTTAAACCGAGCACAGAGCTGGGATTTCTCTCTGAACATCACACTTACTGCAAGGATGTGAGTGGGAGCTGGGCCGTGACCTTACACTGGAGACCCCTCCCCCAAACCCACCTTGTCCCTGTGACTCTTCACCACCCCCCTCCCCTCCCTACCCCAACTCCACACCCTGAACTGTTCCTGTTTCGCTCTCCCTCCCTCGCTCCATCACTATCTCTCTCCGTCCATTCGGGGGGATGGAGAGAGAGAGAGAGAGACAAACCCACATACAGAAGCTGTAAACACTGATTAAAATGGTTCCCCTGTCCCCCCCATCAGTCTCCAGAAGGGGCTAAACTCCCTCTTCCAGTTTGGGAAGGGGCTGCTCAATCCTTTGGGATAGTATTTAAAATTACCATCCCAGGATTTATTTTGACATCTCATTCTATCTCAGAGGGTGTGAGTGGAGGTGGCCTGTGACTACACACTGGAGACACTCAGACCCTATCTCTCTTCCCCACATCCCCTGAGAGAGAGAGAGGGATACACAGAGAGAAACAAAGCTGGAGAGAGAGAGAGAGAGAAGGTAAATCTAAGTCAGAACCTCAGTAAACTGAACTGTAAAGACCAATGTGAATCTGCTTGAACAGTCTGCTTCATCGCATTGTCTCCTCGCCTGTCTTATTTTGGAGTTATATCAAGCTTTTAGACAGCTTCAGGTTTCAGATTTTTAATCTCCTCTTTGTCACACACCAAAGGGTTAATGTGTTTGTGACTAATCGCAAGGCCGGGATATTTTAACCCCAGGGTGTCAAAATCCAGCACCCCATCATGTAACAGAAACCGCTTCATCGATGACCCAAAAAATAGGGTTCCGCCGAGATTAAAATTAAACCTCGGGGCCATAAAGAGACACAACTCACCTGGTTGGATGGGGGGTGTGGAACGGGCCTGAGTCCATCCATCCAAGCTGGGGAAAAGCTCCTGCCCATGGATTCATAGTCACATTGCAGTCTTCAAACTCCAAATTCCTGGGGAGAAGAGAGAGGGAAAAGAATTGATTCAAACACAAAGCAAGAACATTTCTAAACAAAATAGCACAGCAAGAGCCCAGGATTCCACCCCCCCACCTCCCCGCCCCACACCCCCACCAGCTTCACAGTTACACAATCTCTTAGCAACATGCAAATACAAAAATATCCCAGTTATAAACCAGAGGCTAAAACAGATTGAGAGACCTTCCCCGCCCCCTGTGTTTCTCTCTGTATCTCACTTCACATCTCTCTCACATCTCTGTCCCCCTCACTCACTCACTCACTCTCTGTCTCTCAGATATGGAAATTAAACCTCGGTTGGGTAAATAAACAGACACAACTCAGGTGGGTGAAGCCTGTGGACCAGGCCTCAGTCTATCCCTCTCTGGAAAAAGCTCCTTGTCCTTGTCCCAGAGTTTCTCTCTTTGGATCCTCACCGTCCAGTTTACAGAATACATATTTCTCAGGAGAAAAAGAGATAAAATTGTTCAAAAAGACAAAAGCAAGGGCATTTTTTAATAAAACAAAATAGCACAGCAAGATCCCAGAGTTTCCCACTCTCAAGTCAATCTCTCAGCAACTTTCCAACACAAACAAATCACAGTTTGAAAGCAGGTTGAGACATACAGAAAGACACACACACACACACACACACACACACACACACACACACACACACACACACACACACACACACACACACACACACACACACACACACACACACACACACACACACACACACACACACACACACACACACACACACACACACACACACACACATTGAACCAGTGGGGAGGCTGGTCACTCTCTCCAGAGAGAGAGGGCACAGGGGGTTTGTTGGTTTGGGACTGGTTTGGGAATATCCTGATCCACATTTATCCTGAGTGAGCTGTATACAGACTCCAGCTTCAGGTTCTAGCCCAGCCCATCCCTGCCCATCTTTCCCTCTCTCTCTGTCCCACTTGATAATCTGTCGCTATCTCTGTTCTTTTTCCCTTCCTCAGGATGGAACTTGATTGAAAGGTCCTCTGAAAAGCTTTTGTCTGACCATTTGAAATAATAATGCACTGTGGCCATCTTTTATATTTATCCATGATTTACCGAGAGAAATGGCAGGGGGGAAATGGGAACCATCCTCAATCAGCCCGTCACTGAACTGAACTCGGGGAGGGTAACCATGGTTGCAGGCTGCAGGTCAGAGAAGCACAGCATGATCCCACAAGCCAGGTAATGTTAGCCGTATCCTACCCCGCTCCTCACTCCCAGAAAAGGCTAATCTACCTCTAAACAATATCAAAATAACAAGCACAGCGTCACATTTAGACAATCAATTCAAGGGGTTCAAACATTAGAAAATCAATACATCAATGATTACAATTTCAGTGCACAGCAGGATCCCACAAACAGCCCCACGAGGGACATGACCACACTGGAGAAAACCCAGATTTTGTGTCTCCCTCATAACCGCCCCTCCTTCCATCTGTTACCTCCCCACTCAATATTTCCCTCAATCTATCCTCTTTCCCACCTCCTTCTCTCTCTGTTTCTCACATGCCAGAATATGGAGAGGCAGAGAGAGAGAGAGAGAGCGAAAACCACAGTCAGGGCCTCAATAAACTCAATTCAAAATAGTTTCCGTACATTTCATTCAAGCCTCAATTCATCACAGTGTCTAAAGCAGCAGCATTATTCGGGGAAACAGCCTCACGTGAACAAGTTTCACTTCAGGCCCTCCCACCTGCTTCACCATTCAGGGAATTAATTTACAAAGTGTGCTCCCTGCTGGTCATTCAGGAAACCCTGGTAGTATTTGCGTACAGAAAGATCCCACACACACTGCATCCTTCTCACAGTCAGGTCCAAGTGTTTTAGGTTGAGAAAAAATGAAAAATTGAAAGCAGGGACTTAACTTTCAATAAAACAGCACAGACTGGCCCTCAGTGACACAGTTTCTTTTCACAGATCCAGCATTCTGACAGGCAGGTAGTGAGGGTCTACTCTCCAGAGGCTGGGAGCTGGGCAGTGACTGCACGCCGGAGACCCCCAGATTCTCGTCTCTTGCCTCCCTGCCCCTCTTTCTCCCTGTTTCCCTCCCTCTCCCCTTTCTCTCTCCCTCCCTCCCTGATAACTCACAATCGAGAGAGAGAGAGAGAGAGAGCAGGGAAATGCACAATCACATCCTCAGATCAAATGAATTCCAGAGGCTGCTGCACATTTTGTTTCACCGTCACATTCATGGCCTAAAACACAGGCCTTATTGGAAAGATCAGACAATGCACAGCCCCTCCCGAGGGGCCTGAAATGAGGCCGTCAATTGGGCCTAGTCACAGAGGCTGCATTAACGCTCAGGGACAGGAACAGGACCCAGTCTAACACAACATTGCTCTCCCTCCACAGCTCAGCCCAAACCTCCCAGACAGGGCTGGAAGGAGTGAGAGGGAAATGGGACCCACTAACCCTTAACCCCCCCCAATTCAAATAATGACAACTCACATTGGGACTTTCATGTCAGTTTACTACAAGATGAAGCAGAGAAATAAATGTCTGGAAAGAGAGAGGGAGAGAGAAAGCTGGAGTGACAGAGACAGGGAAGGTCCACCCCCTCCCCCAGAAACCCTCAAACTCCCACAAAGACAATCCTGGAGTTTAGAACAAGCCTTGACCCAGGATCAGGGCTTTTTCGTTTGAATGACAGTCAATGAACTGGTTTCTGTTTAACGTCGAGTGGTCCCTGTTGCAGTTCAGGAAAAGCTGCAGGCCGTTTCAGCACAGGGGGATCCCACAGGCAGCAATGTGATGCTATCTGGATGGGAACAGGGAGACACATTTCCTTCCCCAGCCTCATGCCTGCTGTAACCCTCCCTCTTCCCCCTCTCTCCCCCACCCCCCCGGGCACCATGTGTGCTCTGAGTCTGGACACATCCCCAGAAAGGCCTAAACTCTCTCTCTTCAAACCGGGAACAAGCTGCTGCTTCCTGGGTGAGACTTTTTGAAATCTCCGTCCCAGCATCGATTTTTACAAACCAGGCATCCCCAGAAGGCCGTGACTGAGGCTTTTCTGCAGAGACCGGGAGCTGGGCACTG